>CAMAOC010000212.1:0-93000 GCA_945859555.1 Megachile ligniseca
ACTCGTCAGTAAGGCATCCTAGCAGGCCCTTGCCTTAGACGCGGGGATGTATGGAAGGGATGGACAGGAACTATATGTATGAATAGGAAGGCTCATTGATTACTAGCGAGAAAGTCAAGTCTCGGTCTTATGCGCCGTCTAGTGGCGATGAGCGTGGGAGTGAAACCGCCACAATTATTATCGCTATAACTGTTATTATTATTCTTGTTACTATTATTATTATCGCTATAACTGTTATTATTATTCGTATTACTATTGCTGCTATCCGTATTACTCTTGTCTTTATCCATATAACTATTATTATTATCGCTATAACTGTTATTATTATTCTTGTTACTATTATTATTATCCCTATTCCTCTTGTCTCTCTCCTTATAACTATTATTATTATCCTTATTATTATTATTATTATCGCTATAACTGTTATTATTATTCTTATTACTATTACTATTATCCCTATTCCTCTTGTCTTTATCCTTATAACTATTATTATTATCCTTATTATTATTATTATTATTATTATCGCTAGAACTGTTATTATTATCCTTATTACTATTATTATTATCGCTATAACTGTTACTATTATTCTTGTTACTATTATTATTATCCATATTCCTCTTGTATTTATCCTTATAACTATTATTATTATCCTTATTACTATAATTATTATCGCTATAACTGTTATTATTATCCTTAATACTATTATTATTATCGCTATAACTGTTATTATTATTCTTATTACTATTACTATTATCCCTATTCCTCTTGTATTTATCCTTATAACTATTATTATTATCCTTATTACTATAATTATTATCGCTATAACTGTTATTATTATTCTTATTACTATTACTATTATCCCTATACCTCTGGTATTTATCCTTATAACTATTATTATTATCCTTATTATTATTATTATTATCGCTATAACTGTTGTTATTATTCTTGTTACTATTATTATTATCCCTATTCCTCTTGTCTTTCTCCTTATAACTATTATTATTATCGCTATAACTGTTATTATTATTCTTATTACTATTACTATTATCCCTATTCCTCTTGTATTTATCCTTATAACTATTATTATTATCCTTATTATTATTAATATTATCGCTATAACTGTTACTAATATTCTTGTTGCTATTATTATTATCCCTATTCCTCTTGTCTTTCTCCTTATAACTATTATTATTATCCGTATTATTATTATTATTATCGCTATAACTGTTAATATTATTCTTGTTACTATTATTATTATCGCTATAACTGTTATTATTATTCTTATTACTATTGTTACTATCCGTATTACTCTTGTCTTTATCCATATAACTATTATTATTAATCCTTTTTACTATTATTATTATCGCTACATCTGTTATTATTATTGTTATTACTATTATTATTATCGCTATTGCCCTTGTCTTCATCCTTATAACTATTATTATTATTAGCCTTATTACTATTATTATTATCGCTATAACTGTTATTATTATGATTATTCTATTGTTACTATCCCTATTACTCTTGTCTTTATCCTTATAACTATTATTATTATCGCTAATAACTGTTATTATTATTCTTATTACCATTATTATTATCCCTATTGGCCTTGTCTTTATCCTTTTAACTATTATTATTATCCTTATTACTATTATTATTATCGCTATAACTGTTACTATTATTCTTGTTACTATTATTATTATCCCTATTCCTCTTGTATTTATCCTTATAACTATTATTATTATCCTTATTACTATAATTATTATCGCTATAACTGTTATTATTATCCTTAATACTATTATTATTATCGCTATAACTGTTATTATTATGGTTATTCTATTGTTACTATCCCTATTACTCTTGTCTTTATCCTTATAACTATTATTATTATCGCTAATAACTGTTATTATTATTCTTATTACCATTATTATTATCCCTATTGGCCTTGTCTTTATCCTTTTAACTATTATTATTATCCTTATTACTATTATTATTATCGCTATAACTGTTACTATTATTCTTGTTACTATTATTATTATCCCTATTCCTCTTGTATTTATCCTTATAACTATTATTATTATCCTTATTATTATTAATATTATCGCTATAACTGTTACTAATATTCTTGTTACTATTATTATTATCCCTATTCCTCTTGTCTTTCTCCTTATAACTATTATTATTATCCTTATTATTATTAATATTATCGCTATAACTGTTGTTATTATTCTTGTTACTATTATTATTATCCCTATTCCTCTTGTCTTTCTCCTTATAACTATTATTATTATCGCTATAACTGTTATTATTATTCTTATTACTATTACTATTATCCCTATTCCTCTTGTATTTATCCTTATAACTATTATTATTATCCTTATTATTATTAATATTATCGCTATAACTGTTACTAATATTCTTGTTACTATTATTATTATCCCTATTCCTCTTGTCTTTCTCCTTATAACTATTATTATTTTCCTTATTATTATTAATATTATCGCTATAACTGTTAATATTATTCTTGTTACTATTATTATTATCGCTATAACTGTTATTATTATTCTTATTACTATTGTTACTATCTGTATTACTCTTGTCTTTATCCATATAACTATTATTATTAATCCTTTTTACTATTATTATTATCGCTACATCTGTTATTATTATTGTTATTACTATTATTATTATCGCTATTGCCCTTGTCTTCATCCTTATAACTATTATTATTATTAGCCTTATTACTATTATTATTATCGCTATAACTGTTATTATTATGATTGTTCTATTGTTACTATCCCTATTACTCTTGTCTTTATCCTTATAACTATTATTATTATCGCTAATAACTGTTATTATTATTCTTATTACCATTATTATTATCCCTATTGGCCTCGTCTTTATCCTTTTAACTATTATTATTATCCTTATTATTATTAATATTATCGCTATAACTGTTGCTACTATTCTTGTTACTATTATTATTATCCCTATTCCTCTTGTCTTTCTCCTTATAACTATTATTATTATCGCTATAACTGTTATTATTATGCTTATTCTATTGTTACTATCCCTATTACTCTTGTCTTTCACCTTATAACTATTATTATTATCGCTATAACTGTTATTATTATTCTTATTACTATTACTATTATCCCTATTCCTCTTGTATTTATCCTTATAACTATTATTATTATCCTTATTATTATTAATATTATCGCTATAACTGTTACTAATATTCTTGTTACTATTATTATTATCCCTATTCCTCTTGTCTTTCTCCTTGTAACTATTATTATTATCCTTATTATTATTAATATTATCGCTATAACTGTTAATATTATTCTTGTTACTATTATTACTGTCCGTATTACTCTTGCCTTTATCCTTAATACTATTATTATTACCGCTATAACTGTTATTATTATTCTTGTTACTATTATTATTATCCCTATTCCTTTGTCTTCCTCCTTATAACTATTATTATTATCCTTATTATTATTATTATTATTATCGCTATAACTGTTGTTATTATTATTGTTACTATTATTATTATCCCTATTCCTCTTGTCTTTCTCCTTATAACTATTATTATTATCGCTATAACTGTTATTATTATTCTTATTACTATTACTATTATCCCTATTCCTCTTGTCTATATCCTTATAACTATTATTATTATCCTTATTACTATTATTATTATCGCTATAACTGTTATTATTATTCTTGTTACTATTATTACTGTCGGTATTTCTCTTGCCTTTATCCTTAATACTATTATTATTACCGCTATAACTGTTATTATTATTCTTATTACTATTATTATTATCCCAATTGGCCTTGTCTTTATCCTTATAACTATTATTATTATCCTTATTACTATAATTATTATCGCTATAACTGTTATTATTATCCTTAATACTATTATTATTATCGCTATAACTGTTATTATTATGGTTATTCTATTGTTACTATCCCTATTACTCTTGTCTTTATCCTTATAACTATTATTATTATCCTTAACACTATTATTATTATCGCTATAACTGTTATTATTATTCTTGTTACTATTATTACTGTCCGTATTACTCTTGCCTTTATCCTTAATACTATTATTATTATCGCTATAACTGTTGTTATTATTCTTGTTACTATTATTATTATCGCTATTCCTCTTGTCTTTCTCCTTATAACTATTATTATTATCGCTATAACAGTTATTATTATTCTTATTACTATTACTATTATCCCTATTCCACTTGTATTTATCCTTATAACTATTATTAATATCCTTATTATGATTAATATTATCGCTATAACTGTTGTTATTATTCTTGTTACTATTATTATTATCCCTATTCCTCTTGCCTTTCTCCTTATAACTATTATAATTATCGCCATAACTGTTATTATTATTCTTATTACTATTATTATTATCCCAATTGGCCTTGTCTTTATCCTTATAACTATTATTATTATCCTTATTACTATAATTATTATCGCTATAACTGTTATTATTATCCTTAATACTATTATTATTATCGCTATAACTGTTATTATTATTCTTATTACTATTACTATTATCCCTATTCCTCTTGTCTATATCCTTATAACTATTATTATTATCCTCATTACTATTATTATTATCGCTATAACTGTTATTATTATTCTTGTTACTATTATTACTGTCCGTATTACTCTTGCCTTTATCCTTAATACTATTATTATTACCGCTATAACTGTTATTATTATTCTTGTTACTATTATTATTATCCCTATTCCTTTGTCTTCCTCCTTATAACTATTATTATTATCCTTATTATTATTATTATTATTATCGCTATAACTGTTGTTATTATTATTGTTACTATTATTATTATCCCTATTCCTCTTGTCTTTCTCCTTATAACTATTATTATTATCCTTATTACTATTATTATTATCGCTATAACTGTTATTATTATTCTTGTTACTATTATTACTGTCGGTATTTCTCTTGCCTTTATCCTTAATACTATTATTATTACCGCTATAACTGTTATTATTATTCTTGTTACTATTATTATTATCCCCATTCCTTTTGTCTTTCCCCTTATAACTATTATTATTATCCTTACTATTATCATTATTATCGCTATAACTGTTGTTATTATTCTTGTTACTATTATTATTATCCCTATTCCTCTTGTCTTTATCCTTATAACTATTATTATTATCCTTATTTTTATTATTATTATCGCTACAACTGTTATTATTATCCTTATTACTATTATTAATATCGCTACAACTGTTATCATTATGTTTATTCTATTGTTACTATCCGTATTACTCTTGCCTTTATCATTATAACTATTATTATTATCCTTATTATTATTATTATTATCGCTATAACTGTTACTATTATTCTTGTTACTATTATTATTATCCCTATTCCTCTTGTCTTTCTCCTTATAACTATTATTATTATCCTTATTATCATTATTATTATCGCTATAACTGTTATTATTATTCTTATTACTATTACTATTATCCCTATTCCTCTTGTCTATATCCTTATAACTATTATTATCATCCTTATTACTATTATTATTATCGCTATAACTGTTATTATTATTCTTGTTACTATTATTATTATCCCTATTCCTCTTGTCTTTCTCCTTATAACTATTATTATTATCCTTATTATTATTATTATTATCGCTATAACTGTTATTATTATGATTATTCTATTGTTACTATCCCTATTACTCTTGTCTTTATCCTTATAACTATTATTATTATCGCTAACAACTGTTATTCTTATTCTTATTACTATTATTATTATCCCTATTGGCCTTGTCTTTATCCTTATAACTATTATTATTATCCTTATTATTATTATTATCATCGCTATAACTGTTGTTATTATTCTTGTTACTATTATTATTATCCCTATTCCTCTTGTCTTTCTCCTTATAACTATTATTATTATCGCTATAACTGTTATTATTATTCTTATTACTATTACTATTATCCCTATTCCTCTTGTATTTATCCTTATAACTATTATTATTATCCTTATTATTATTAATATTATCGCTATAACTGTTACTATCATTCTTGTTACTATTATTATTATCCCTATTCCTCTTGTCTTTCTCCTTATAACTATTATTATTCTCGCTATAACTGTTATTATTATTCTTATTACTATTACTATTATCCCTATTCCTCTTGTATTTATCCTTATAACTATTATTATTATCCTTATTATTATTAATATTATCGCTATAACTGTTACTAATATTCTTGTTACTATTATTATTATCCCTATTCCTCTTGTCTTTCTCCTTATAACTATTATTATTATACTTATTATTATTATTATTATCGCTATAACTGTTATTATTATTCTTGTTACTATTATTATTATCGCTATAACTGTTATTATTATTCTTATTACTATTGTTACTATCCGTATTACTCTTGTCTTTATCCATATAACTATTATTATTAATCCTTTTTACTATTGTAGGAAGTGGAAAGAAGTGGAAAGAAGTGGAAAGAAGTGGAAATGACATGACCGAGCGCTGATATTAGATATTTATAAACAAAAGGTGCTGCTTGTTACACGTCGGTAACTTCGGTCAGCTATTTTTCAAGTTACCGACCTGGCAAGCAGCAAATCAGTATTAAATGAAATTAGGATCAGATCATTTTGAAAATGAGGATCGAGAAAAAGAAGAGAATTTGAATAGGTGAACCGCGGCGAAATACAGACGTTTTAAAAGTTTTTAAAAGGCGATAAAAGTTCTTGAAAGTCGAAGTTTGGTGTTAATATTAGAAGTTAAAAGTTAGTGTTTATATTAGTTTTGTTAAATTATAAATAAAGTGTGTTAATAGCTTTGCACGGACTGAAATAAATCAGTGCAAAACCGCTTTTGCATCTTTTCCTACAATTTTGGGGGCTCGTCCGGGATTTGAAAGAAAGTCGAAATAGATCGAGTGGTTATCTGCAGTGATAGTGCGTGCAAAGAGACGAACAAAACGAATTCAGGCGAATAAGAATTATGCCGACCAAACGAGCAGTGTGTTATACCGTGACAGAATTGAAAGACATGTTGCGAGCTCACGGATTAAATACAACGGGTACCAAGACCGAGCTGATAGCACGATTGCACGAATGCGATCCGTCGGGCCGATGGATGAGCGCTAGTGCTACGTATGAGGAGGGAGATCTGCATGATGAAAGAAGCGTATTTATCGCGGGAGAAGAGGAAGGAGCAGTTGGAGATGCAGGCGCTCCTTTAACGACGAGCAGTGATGAACTTGAGAGAAGTCGTTTTGAAATTGATCTTTTGCGTCGGGAAAAGGCTCTGATGGAACGTGAGCTTGCAGTTACACGGCGTGAACTCGAAATGGCGAGAATGCAGCAGCGTCCCTCTATATCGGAAGAACAGCCAACACCACGCAGCAGTCGAATAGGGGTAGCAACTGTTGCAGAGCTGTTAAAATGCTTCGATGGGAAATCGGAAGATTTTCCAAGTTGGGCCAAACAAATTCAGATACTGCAGGCAACATATCGACTTGAAGACGAAGAGGTGAAAGTTTTGATCGGAATGAGGCTGCAAGGGAAGGCCCGAGAATGGATGCATTCTCGCCCAGAATTCATTGAGATGAACGTTGGGCAGCTGCTTGATCGCTTCAAGGAAATGTTTCACCATAGGCCGAGCGTGGTTGCGGTACGACAGCAGTTCCAGGAGCGGACCTGGAAAAGGGGTGAGACATTCGATGAATATTTCTACGATAAAATTATAAAAGCAAACAGGGTGCCAGTGGAAGATCAGATCGAGCTCGTCGATTATTTGGTCGAGGGAATCCCAGATCCCATACTCCGAAATCAGGCGAGGATGCAGTGTTACACCACCCCGGATGCCTTATTACGAGCGTTCGAGAAGCTGTCACTACCACCAGGAAACCAGGGTGGAAGCGTTCGGGTCAGTCATTTGAAACCTGTGGCTGCTGCGGCAGCAAGTACCTCAGGAGTCAGGAGGGTCGACGAATGGGTGCCAAGACGAGGACCAGATAGGTGCTACAACTGCGGGGAAGCAGGGCACCTTAGCAGAAACTGCCCCACGAAGGAACGCGGAGTGAAATGCTATCTTTGTGGCGAGCATGGACATATCGCTCCAGAATGTAAGAAACGCAATGAAAGACAGGCAACCCGGAGCACGAACTTCGTCGAACAGCCAGCAACAGAGAAGACCTGTAAAATGGTGAGACTGAATGATCACGACATTCTGGCGTTGATCGATACGGGTAGTGACTTGACTTTTATGACGGCGGCATGTTATATAAAAATTGGCGCGCCGCGATTATCAATGAGCGAATTGGCGTTTCGAGGCGTAGGGGGAACTATTAATAAGACGTTGGGGAAATTTGTAGCAAGACTTGTGATCGACGGCCACTCATATGAGACCACGGTCCATGTTGTGTCGGATACGGTATTAAAGCACGACGTTTTAATTGGTATAGACTTTTTGGGGTCGGTGAAAATAATAATCAACTGCGGTACAGTAACAATCCTTCCAACTCGGCGAGAATCTGATCTCGATAACGGGGTTCCAGACATCTTCCTGATTGAATGTGACGAGAAAACAGCGAGGGTAGACTTATCTCATCTTGCGGAGGGTACGATTAAGGAAAAAGTACAGACAATGGTCGAGAGCTATGCCCCTGACAAAACGCTAGAAACTGAAGTCCGTATGCATATTGTATTGAAAGACGACAGGCCAGTATACCAGCGAGCGAGGCGATTAGCTCCAATAGAAAGAGAAAATGTAAATGCGCAAATAAGTGAGTGGTTACGAGATGGTATCATCCAGCCATCGCTCTCTGAATATGCGAGTCCCATTGTTTTAGTTAAAAAAAAAGACGGTTCCATGCGTTTATGTGTAGATTATCGTCAAATTAATAAGAAAATTGTAAAAGATCGCTATCCCTTACCCCTCGTTGAAGATCAGTTGGATGCGTTGCAAGGAGCGAGGGTTTTTAGTACTCTCGATCTCAAAAATGGATTTTTTCATGTGCCAGTAGGTGAGGATAGCCGTAAATTTACCGCGTTTATCATACCTGATGGTCAATACGAATTTTTACGCGTACCTTTTGGCCTTTGTAACTCGCCAGCTGTCTTTGTTAAATTTATTCATGCCGTGTTCAGAGATTTAATTAATAAGGGGATTGTAATGGTATACATGGACGATTTAATAATTCCGTCAAAAAATATTGAAGAAGGGGTACAGAAGCTCGAAAGAGTACTCTCAGTAGCAAGGGACGGAGGGCTAAATATAAATTGGAAAAAATGCCGGATTTTACAAAAAAGGGTTCAATTTCTCGGGCACGTAATAGAGAATGGGAACGTCCAGCCTTCTGAAGAAAAAACAGAAGCCGTTATGAAATTTCCGATACCAAAGAATGCGAAGAATGTACAGAGCTTTCTGGGGTTGACCGGATATTTCCGTAAATTTGTTCGCGAATACGCCTTGATTGCCAGACCTCTAACAAATTTGTTGCGAGCCGACGCGAAATTTAAATTTGAGAATGAGGAAATTAAAGCATTTGAAACTTTAAAAGCTCGATTGTGTGAAAAACCAGTGTTAAGATTGTATCGAATAGGCGTGACAACTGAATTGCATACTGATGCTTCAATGTATGGGTTTGGGGCGATCTTAATGCAGCACGACGATAGCGACGGCAAAATGCACCCTGTACACTTCGCGAGCGGGAAAACGACGCCCGCAGAAACGAGATACGCAAGTTACGAACTCGAAGTTCTAGCTATTGTGCGAGCTCTTAAAAAATTCCGCGTATATCTAATAGGGATACGATTCAAAATCGTGACAGATTGTAAAGCTTTTGCCTTAACTATGAATAAACGCGATTTGTGCGTTCGGGTAGCGAGATGGGCTCTCCTGTTGGAGGAATTCGATTATGAAATCGAGCATCGTGCGAGCGAGCGTATGGCACATGTGGACGCGCTGAGTCGAAATCCTCTACCAACGTGTCTATTAGTTAGCAGAGGATCGGACGGTATATCGGCGAAAATTTACAAGGCGCAACGGGAAGATGAAGGAGTTCGGAAGGTATTGGAGTTAGCCGAGCAAGGGAAAATTGAAGGTTACATAACGCGAGGGGGAGTTTTGTTCAAATTAGTCGAGGGTGATATCCGTCTTGTGGTGCCGAAAGCGTTACAGACACAACTTATACGTAGTATACATGAAAAGGGGCATTTTGCAGTGACCAAAACGGAGGCGATGCTACGTGGAGACTACTGGTTTCAGGGTATTAGAGCAAAAATAGAAAAAGTAGTTAAAAATTGTATTCAATGTATTTTAGCCGAAAGAAAAGCGGGTAGACAGGAGGGGTTCCTTCACCCGATTGACAAGGGTGAGGTGCCGCTTGACACGTATCACGTTGATCATCTTGGGCCGCTTTTGTCGACAAAAAAAAGTTATAAGTATATTTTCGCTGTAATAGATGCGTTTACAAAATTTGTATGGTTGTATACGACAAAAACTACAAACAGTCGCGAGGTAGTACGGCATTTAGAAAAACAGGCAGTTATATTCGGGAATCCGCGTCGAGTTATTTCCGATCGGGGAACGGCATTCACTTCGAGCGAATTTGAAGAATATTGCTTACGAGAAAAAATTGAACATTCGCTCATTGCAACAGGTGTACCACGAGGCAATGGGCAAGTAGAAAGGCTGAACCGAACACTCATTCCTCTCTTAACAAAATTATCAACACCGAATCCGGATGAGTGGTTTAAATATCTAGAGCTGATCCAAAGATATTTAAATTCTTCGCATCATCGGAGCATAAATACCACCCCTTTTCAATTATTTTTCGGAACGCGAATGCGAGCGAAAGATGACGCACCGGTTCGGGAGATACTCGAACAAGAATGGGCGGCAATATTTCAAGAGGAACGAGATAAAGAGAGAGAGGTTGCCAAAGATAACATTGCAAAGATCCAAGCCGAAAATCGAAAAACTTACAATAAGAACAGGAAGGAGGCCAGAGTCTACGGTGACGGTGAATTGGTGGCGATCAAGCGGACACAACTGGGGCCCGGATCGAAATTAGCAACAAAATACCTCGGCCCATACCGCGTAAGAAGATCTCTACGCAACCATCGTTACATGGTGGAAAAAGAAGGAGATCACGAAGGACCGCGACAAACAACTACCGTCGCGGACCACATGAAACCATGGGTAGACACGGATTCAGAGTTGAGCGACGAAGACGAGGTGCCGGAAGATGCAGCATCCGAGGGCGGATGCTAGTACAGGATGGCCGAGTGTAGGAAGTGGAAAGAAGTGGAAAGAAGTGGAAAGAAGTGGAAATGACATGACCGAGCGCTGATATTAGATATTTATAAACAAAAGGTGCTGCTTGTTACACGTCGGTAACTTCGGTCAGCTATTTTTCAAGTTACCGACCTGGCAAGCAGCAAATCAGTATTAAATGAAATTAGGATCAGATCATTTTGAAAATGAGGATCGAGAAAAAGAAGAGAATTTGAATAGGTGAACCGCGGCGAAATACAGACGTTTTAAAAGTTTTTAAAAGGCGATAAAAGTTCTTGAAAGTCGAAGTTTGGTGTTAATATTAGAAGTTAAAAGTTAGTGTTTATATTAGTTTTGTTAAATTATAAATAAAGTGTGTTAATAGCTTTGCACGGACTGAAATAAATCAGTGCAAAACCGCTTTTGCATCTTTTCCTACACTATTATTATTATCGCTACAACTGTTATTATTATTGTTATTACTATTATTATTATCGCTATTGCCCTTGTCTTTATCCTTATAACTATTATTATTATCGCTAATAAGTGTTATTATTATTCTTATTACTATTATTATTATCCCAATTGGCCTTGTCTTTATCCTTATAACTATTATTATTATCCTTATTACTATAATTATTATCGCTATAACTGTTATTATTATCCTTAATACTATTATTATTATCGCTATAACTGTTATTATTATGGTTATTCTATTGTTACTATCCCTATTACTCTTGTCTTTATCCTTATAACTATTATTATTATCCTTAACACTATTATTATTATCGCTATAACTGTTATTATTATTCTTGTTACTATTATTACTGTCCGTATTACTCTTGCCTTTATCCTTAATACTATTATTATTATCGCTATAACTGTTATTATTATTCTTGTTACTATTATTATTATCCCTATTCCTCTTGTCTTTCTCCTTATAACTATTATTATTATCCTTATTATCATTATTATTATCGCTATAACTGTTATTATTATTCTTATTACTATTACTATTATCCCTATTCCTCTTGTCTATATCCTTATAACTATTATTATTATCCTTATTACTATTATTATTATCGCTATAACTGTTATTATTATTCTTGTTACTATTATTACTGTCGGTATTTCTCTTGCCTTTATCCTTAATACTACTATTATTACCGCTATAACTGTTATTATTATTCTTGTTACTATTATTATTACCCCCATTCCTTTTGTCTTTCCCCTTATAACTATTATTATTATCCTTACTATTATTATTATTATCGCTATAACTGTTGTTATTATTCTTGTTACTATTATTATTATCCCTATTCCTCTTGTCTTTCTCCTTATAACTATTATTATTATTGCTATAACTGTTATTATTATTCTTATTACTATTACTATTATCCCTATTCCTCTTGTATTTATCCTTATAACTATTATTATTATCCTTATTATTATTAATATTATCGCTATAACTGTTACTATCATTCTTGTTACTATTATTATTATCCCTATTCCTCTTGTCTTTCTCCTTATAACTATTATTATTATCCTTATTACTATTATTATTATCGCTATAACTGTTATTATTATTCTTGTTACTATTATTACTGTCGGTATTTCTCTTGCCTTTATCCTTAATACTATTATTATTATCCTTACTATTATCATTATTATCGCTATAACTGTTGTTATTATTCTTGTTACTATTATTATTATCCCTATTCCTCTTGTCTTTATCCTTATAACTATTATTATTATCCTTATTTTTATTATTATTATCGCTACAACTGTTATTATTATCCTTATTACTATTATTAATATCGCTATAACTGTTATCATTATGTTTATTCTATTGTTACTATCCGTATTACTCTTGCCTTTATCATTATAACTATTATTATTATCCTTATTATTATTATTATTATCGCTATAACTGTTACTATTATTCTTGTTACTATTATTATTATCCCTATTCCTCTTGTCTTTCTCCTTATAACTATTATTATTATCCTTATTATCATTATTATTATCGCTATAACTGTTATTATTATTCTTATTACTATTACTATTATCCCTATTCCTCTTGTCTATATCCTTATAACTATTATTATTATCCTTATTACTATTATTATTATCGCTATAACTGTTATTATTATTCTTGTTACTATTATTACTGTCGGTATTTCTCTTGCCTTTATCCTTAATACTATTATTATTACCGCTATAACTGTTATTATTATTCTTGTTACTATTATTATTATCCCCATTCCTTTTGTCTTTCCCCTTATAACTATTATTATTATCCTTACTATTATTATTATTATCGCTATAACTGTTGTTATTATTCTTGTTACTATTATTATTATCCCTATTCCTCTTGTCTTTCTCCTTATAACTATTATTATTATCCTTATTTTTATTATTATTATCGCTATAACTGTTATTATTATTCTTATTACTATTGTTACTATCCGTATTACTCTTGTCTTTATCCATATAACTATTATTATTAATCCTTTTTACTATTATTATTATCGCTACAACTGTTATTATTATTGTGTTTACTATTATTATTATCGCTATTGCCCTTGTCTTTATCCTTATAACTATTATTATTATCGCTAATAAGTGTTATTATTATTCTTATTACTATTATTATTATCCCAATTGGCCTTGTCTTTATCCTTATAACTATTATTATTATCCTTATTACTATAATTATTATCGCTATAACTGTTATTATTATCCTTAATACTATTATTATTATCGCTATAACTGTTATTATTATGGTTATTCTATTGTTACTATCCCTATTACTCTTGTCTTTATCCTTATAACTATTATTATTATCCTTAACACTATTATTATTATCGCTATAACTGTTATTATTATTCTTGTTACTATTATTACTGTCCGTATTACTCTTGCCTTTATCCTTAATACTATTATTATTATCGCTATAACTGTTATTATTCTTCTTATTACTATTACTATTATCCCTATTCCTCTTGTCTATATCCTTATAACTATTATTATTATCCTTAATACTATTATTATTATCGCTAATAACTGTTATTATTATTCTTATTACCATTATTATTATCCCTACTGGCCTTGTCTTTATCTTATAACTATTATTATTATCCTTATTATTATTATTATTATTATCGCTATAACTGTTGTTTTTATTCTTGTTACTATTATTATTATCCCTATTCCTGTTGTCTTTCTCCTTATAACTATTATTATTATCGCTACAACTGTTATTATTATTCTTGTTACTATTATTATTATCCCTATTCCTCTTGTCTTTCTCCTTGTAACTATTATTATTATCCTTATTATTATTATTATTATCGCTATAACTATTATTATTATTCTTATTACTATTACTATTATCCCTATTCCTCTTGTCTATATCCTTATAACTATTATTATTATCCTCATTACTATTATTATTATCGCTATAACTGTTATTATTATTCTTGTTACTATTATTACTGTCCGTATTACTCTTGCCTTTATCCTTAATACTATTATTATTACCGCTATAACTGTTATTATTATTCTTGTTACTATTATTATTATCCCTATTCCTTTGTCTTCCTCCTTATAACTATTATTATTATCCTTATTATTATTATTATTATTATCGCTATAACTGTTGTTATTACTATTGTTACTATTATTATTATCCCTATTCCTCTTGTCTTTCTCCTTATAACTATTATTATTATCGCTATAACTGTTATTATTATTCTTATTACTATTACTATTATCCCTATTCCTCTTGTCTATATCCTTATAACTATTATTATTATCCTTATTTCTATTATTATTATCGCTATGACTGTTATTATTATTCTTGTTACTATTATTACTGTCGGTATTTCTCTTGCCTTTATCCTTAATACTATTATTATTACCGCTATAACTGTTATTATTATTCTTGTTACTATTATTATTATCCCCATTCCTTTTGTCTTTCCCCTTATAACTATTATTATTATCCTTACTATTATTATTATTATCGCTAATAACTGTTATTATTATTCTTATTACTATTATTATTATCCCTACTGGCCTTGTCTTTATCCTTATAACCATTATTATTATCCTTATTATTATTATTATTATTATCGCTATAACTGTTGTTATTATTCTTGTTACTATTATTATTATCCCTATTCCTGTTGTCTTTCTGCTTATAACTATTATTATTATCGCTACAACTGTTATTGTTATTCTTGTTACTATTATTATTATCCCTATTCCTCTTGTCTTTCTCCTTGTAACTATTATTATTATCCTTATTATTATTATTATTATCGCTATAACTATTATTATTATTCTTATTACTATTACTATTATCCCTATTCCTCTTGTCTATATCCTTATAACTATTATTATTATCCTCATTACTATTATTATTATCGCTATAACTGTTATTATTATTCTTGTTACTATTATTACTGTCCGTATTACTCTTGCCTTTATCCTTAATACTATTATTATTACCGCTATAACTGTTATTATTATTCTTGTTACTATTATTATTATCCCTATTCCTTTGTCTTCCTCCTTATAACTATTATTATTATCCTTATTATTATTATTATTATTATCGCTATAACTGTTGTTATTATTATTGTTACTATTATTATTATCCCTATTCCTCTTGTCTTTCTCCTTATAACTATTATTATTATCGCTATAACTGTTATTATTATTCTTATTACTATTACTATTATCCCTATTCCTCTTGTCTATATCCTTATAACTATTATTATAATATTATCCTTATTACTATTATTATTATCGCTATAACTGTTATTATTATTCTTGTTACTATTATTACTGTCGGTATTTCTCTTGCCTTTATCCTTAATACTATTATTATTACCGCTATAACTGTTATTATTATTCTTGTTACTATTATTATTATCCCCATTCCTTTTGTCTTTCCCCTTATAACTATTATTATTATCCTTACTATTATTATTATTATCGCTAATAACTGTTATTATTATTCTCATTACTATTATTATTATCCCTACTGGCCTTGTCTTTATCCTTATAACTATTATTATTATCCTTATTATTATTATTATTATTATCGCTATAACTGTTGTTATTATTCTTGTTACTATTATTATTATCCCTATTCCTGTTGTCTTTCTCCTTATAACTATTATTATTATCGCTACAACTGTTATTATTATTCTTGTTACTATTATTATTATCCCTATTCCTCTTGTCTTTATTCTTATAACTATTATTATTATCCTTATTATTATTATTATTATCGCTACAACTGTTATTATTATCCTTATTACTATTATTATTATCGCTATAACTGTTATCATTATGTTTATTCTATTGTTACTATCCTTATTACTCTTGCCTTTATCATTATAACTATTATTATTATCCTTATTATTATTATTATTATCGCTATAACTGTTACTATTATTCTTGTTACTATTATTATTATCCCTATTCCTCTTGTCTTTCTCCTTATAACTATTATTATTATCCTCATTACTATTATTATTATCGCTACAACTGTTATTATTATTCTTGTTACTATTATTACTGTCCGTATTACTCTTGCCTTTATCCTTAATACTGTTATTATTACCGCTATAACTGTTATTATTATTCTTGTTACTATTATTATTATCCCCATTCCTTTTGTCTTTCCCCTTATAACTATTATTATTATCCTTACTATTATTATTATTATCGCTAATAACTGTTATTATTATTCTCATTACTATTATTATTATCCCTACTGGCCTTGTCTTTATCCTTATAACTATTATTATTATCCTTATTATTATTATTATTATTATCGCTATAACTGTTGTTATTATTCTTGTTACTATTATTATTATCCCTATTCCTGTTGTCTTTCTCCTTATAACTATTATTATTATCGCTACAACTGTTATTATTATTCTTGTTACTATTATTATTATCCCTATTCCTCTTGTCTTTATTCTTATAACTATTATTATTATCCTTATTATTATTATTATTATCGCTACAACTGTTATTATTATCCTTATTACTATTATTATTATCGCTATAACTGTTATCATTATGTTTATTCTATTGTTACTATCCTTATTACTCTTGCCTTTATCATTATAACTATTATTATTATCCTTATTATTATTATTATTATCGCTATAACTGTTACTATTATTCTTGTTACTATTATTATTATCCCTATTCCTCCTATCTTTCTCCTTATAACTATTATTATTATCCTTATTATCATTATTATTATCGCTATAACTGTTATTATTATTCTTATTACTATTACTATTATCCCTATTCCTCTTGTCTATATCCTTATAACTATTATTATCATCGTTATTACTATTATTATTATCGCTATAACTGTTATTATTATGGTTATTCTATTGTTACTATCCCTATTACTCTTGTCTTTATCCTTATAACTATTATTATTATCGCTATAACTGTTATTATTATTCTTATTACTATTACTATTATCCCTATTCCTCTTGTCTATATCCTTATAACTATTATTATTATCCTTATTACTATTATTATTATCGCTATAACTGTTATTATTCTTGTTACTATTATTATTATCCCTATTCCTCTTGTCTTTATCCTTATAACTATTATTATTATCCTTATTAATATTATTATTATCGCTATAACTGTTGTTATTATTCTTATTACTATTACCATTATCCCTATTCCTCTTGTCTTTATCCTTATAACTATTATTATTATCGCTATAACTGTTATTATTATTCTTATTACTATTACTATTATCCCTATTCCTCTTGTCTATATCCTTATAACTATTATTATTATCCTTATTACTATTATTATTATCGCTATAACTGTTACTATTATTCTTGTTACTATTATTATTATCCCTATTCCTCTTGTCTTTATCCTTATAACTATTATTATTATCCTTATTAATATTATTATTATCGCTATAACTGTTGTTATTATTCTTATTACTATTACCATTATCCCTATTCCTCTTGTCTTTATCCTTATAACTGTTATTATTATTCTTATTACTATTACTATTATCCCTATTCCTCTTGTCTTTATCCTTATAACTATTATTATTATCCTTATTATTATTATTATTATCGCTACAACTGTTATTATTATCCTTATTACTATTATTATTATCGCTATAACTGTTATCATTATGTTTATTCTATTGTTACTATCCTTATTACTCTTGCCTTTATCATTATAACTATTATTATTATCCTTATTATTATTATTATTATCGCTATAACTGTTACTATTATTCTTGTTACTATTATTATTATCCCTATTCCTCTTGTCTTTCTCCTTATAACTATTATTATTATCCTTATTATCATTATTATTATCGCTATAACTGTTATTATTATTCTTATTACTATTACTATTATCCCTATTCCTCTTGTCTATATCCTTATAACTATTATTATCATCCTTATTACTATTATTATTATCGCTATAACTGTTATTATTATGGTTATTCTATTGTTACTATCCCTATTACTCTTGTCTTTATCCTTATAACTATTATTATTATCGCTATAACTGTTATTATTATTCTTATTACTATTACTATTATCCCTATTCCGCTTGTCTATATCCTTATAACTATTATTATTATCCTTATTACTATTATTATTATCGCTATAACTGTTATTATTCTTGTTACTATTATTATTATCCCTATTCCTCTTGTCTTTATCCTTATAACTATTATTATTATCCTTATTAATATTATTATTATCGCTATAACTGTTGTTATTATTCTTATTACTATTACCATTATCCCTATTCCTCTTGTCTTTATCCTTATAACTATTATTATTATCGCTATAACTGTTATTATTATTCTTATTACTATTACTATTATCCCTATTCCTCTTGTCTATATCCTTATAACTATTATTATTATCCTTATTACTATTATTATTATCGCTATAACTGTTACTATTATTCTTGTTACTATTATTATTATCCCTATTCCTCTTGTCTTTATCCTTATAACTATTATTATTATCCTTATTAATATTATTATTATCGCTATAACTGTTGTTATTATTCTTATTACCATTACCATTATCCCTATTCCTCTTGTCTTTATCCTTATAACTGTTATTATTATCCTTAACACTATTATTATTATCGCTATAACTGTTATTATTATTCTTGTTACTATAATTACTGTCCGTATTACTCTTGCCTTTATCCTTAACACTATTATTATTATCGCTATAACTGTTATTATTATTCTTGTTACTATTATTATTATCCCTATTCCTCTTGTCTTTCTCCTTATAACTATTATTATTATCCTTATTATTATTATTATTATCGCTATAACTGTTATTATTATTCTTATTACTATTACTATTAACCGTTTTCCTCTTGTCTTTATCCTTATAACTATTATTATTATCCTTATTATTATTATTATTATTATCGCTATAACTGTTACTATTATTCTTGTTACTATTATTATTATCCCTATTCCTCTTGTATTTATCCTTATAACTATTATTATTATCCTTATTATTATTATTATTATCGCTATAACTGTTACTATTATTCTTGTTACTATTATTATTATCCCTATTCCTCTTGTCTTTCTCCTTATAACTATTATTATTATGCTTATTATTATTATTATTATCGCTATAACTGTTATTATTATTCTTGTTAAAATTATTATTATCGCTACAACTGTTATTATTATTCTTATTACTATTGTTACTATCCGTATTACTCTTGTCTTTATCCATATAACTATTATTATTAATCCTTTTTACTATTATTATTATCGCTACAACTGTTATTATTATTGTTATTACTATTATTATTATCACTATTGCCCTTGTCTTTATCCTTATAACTATTATTATTATCGCTATAACTGTTATTATTATCCTTAATACTATTATTATTATCGCTATAACTGTTATTATTATGGTTATTCTATTGTTACTATCCCTATTACTCTTGTCTTTATCCATATAACTATTATTATTAATCCTTTTTACTATTATTATTATCGCTACAACTGTTATTATTATTGTTATTACTATTATTATTATCGCTATTCCTCTTGTCTTTCTCCTTATAAATATTATTATTATCCTTATTATTATTATTATTATTATCGCTATAACTGTTGTTATTATTCTTGTTACTATTATTATTATCCCTATTCGTCTTGTCTTTCTCCTTATAACTATTATTATTATCGCTATAACTGTTATTATTATTCTTATTACTATTACTATTATCCCCATTCCTCTTGTATTTATCCTTATAACTATTATTATTATCCTTATTATTACTATTATTATCGCTATAACTGTTACTATTATTCTTGTTACTATTATTATTATCCCTATTCCTCTTGTATTTATCCTTATAACTATTATTATTATCCTTATTATTACTATTATTATCGCTATAACTGTTACTATTATTCTTGTTACTATTATTATTATCCCTATTCCTCTTGTCTTTCTACTTATAACTATTATTATTATCCTTATTATTATTATTATTATCGCTATAACTGTTACTATTATTCTTGTTACTATTATTATTATCCCTATTCCTCTTGTCTTTCTCCTTATAACTATTATTATTATCCTTATTATTATTATTATTATCGCTATAACTGTTATTATTATTCTTATTACTATTACTATTATCCCTATTCCTCTTGTATTTATCCTTATAACTATTATTATTATCCTTATTATTATTATTATTATCGCTATAACTGTTATTATTATCCTTAATACAATTATTATTATCGCTATAACTGTTATTATTATTCTTGTTACTATTATTATTATCCCTATTCCTCTTGTCTTTCTCCTTATAACTATTATTATTATCGCTATAACTGTTGTTATTTTTCTTGTTACTATTATTATTATCCCTATTCGTCTTGTCTTTCTCCTTATAACTATTATTATTATCCTTATTATTATTATTATTATCGCTATAACAGTTATTATTATTCTTATTACTATTACTATTAACCGTATTCCTCTTGTCTTTATCCTTATAACTATTATTATTATCCTTATTATTATTATTATTATTATCGCTATAACTGTTATTATTATCCTTATTACTATTATTATTATCGCTATAACTGTTATTATTATGGTTATTCTATTGTTACTATCCGTATTACTCTTGCCATTCTCCTTATAACTATTATTATTATCGCTATAACTGATATTATTATTCTTATTACTATTACTATTATTATTATTATTATCGCTATAACTGTTATTATTATTCTTATTACTATTACTATTATCCCTATTCCTCTTGTATTTATCCTTATAACTATTAATATTATCCTTATGATAATTATTATTATCGCTATAACTGTTATTATTATCCTTATTACTATTATTATTATCGCTATAACTGTTATTATTATGCTTATTCTATTGTTACTATCCCTATTACTCTTGTCTTTATCCTTATAACTATTATCATTATCCTTATGACTATTATTATTATCGCTATAACTGTTAATATTATTCTTGTTACTATTATTATTATCGCTATAACTGTTGTTATTATTCTTGTTTCTATTATTATTATCCCTATTCCTCTTGTCTTTCTCCTTAATACTATTATTATTATCGCTAAAACTGTTATTATTATCCTTATTCTATTGTTACTATCCGTATTACTCTTGTCTTTATCCTTATAACTATTATTATTATCGCTAATAACTGTTATTATTCTTATTACTTTTACTATTATCCGTAATCCTCTTGTCTTTATCCTTATAACTATTATTATTATCCTTATTATTATTATTATTATTATCCTTATTATTATTATTATTATCGCTATAACTGATACTATTATTCTTGTTACTATTATTATTATCCCTATTCCTCTTGTCTTTATCCTTATAACTATTATCATTATCCTTATGACTATTATTATTATCGCTATAACTGTTGTTATTTTTCTTGTTACTATTATTATTATCGCTATAACTGTTATTATTATTCTTATTACTATTACTATTATCCCTATTCCTCTTGTATTTATCCTTATAACTATTAATATTATCCTTATGATAATTATTATTATCGCTATAACTGTTATTATTATCCTTATTACTATTATTATTATCGCTATAACTGTTATTATTATGCTTATTCTATTGTTACTATCCCTATTACTCTTGTCTTTATCCTTATAACTATTATCATTATCCTTATGACTATTATTATTATCGCTATAACTGTTATTATTATTCTTGTTACTATTATTATTATCGCTATAACTGTTGTTATTATTCTTGTTACTATTATTATTATCCCTATTCCTCTTGTCTTTCTCCTTAATACTATTATTATTATCGCTAAAACTGTTATTATTATCCTTATTCTATTGTTACTATCCGTATTACTCTTGTCTTTATCCTTATAACTATTATTATTATCGCTAATAACTGTTATTATTCTTATTACTTTTACTATTATCCGTAATCCTCTTGTCTTTATCCTTATAACTATTATTATTATCCTTATTATTATTATTATTATTATCCTTATTATTATTATTATTATCGCTATAACTGATACTATTATTCTTGTTACTATTATTATTATCCCTATTCCTCTTGTCTTTATCCTTATAACTATTATCATTATCCTTATGACTATTATTATTATCGCTATAACTGTTATTATTATTATTCTTGTTACTATTATTACTGTCCGTATTACTCTTGCCTTTATCCTTAGTACTATTATTATTATCGCTATAACTGTTATTATTATTCTTATTACTATTGTTACTATCCGTATTACTCTTGTCTTTATCCATATAACTATTGTTATTAATCCTTTTTACTATTATTATTATCGCTACAACTGTTATTATTATTGTTATTACTATTATTATTATCGCTATAACTGTTATTATTATTCTTGTTACTATTGTTACTATCCGTATTACTCTTGTCTTTATCCATATAACTATTATTATTAATCCTTTTTACTATTATTATTATCGCTACAACTGGTATTATTATTGTTATTACTATTATTATTATCGCTATTGCCCTTGTCTTTATCCTTATAACTATTATTATTATCCTTACCACTATTATTATTATCGCTATAACTGTTATTATTATTCTTGTTACTATTATTACTGTCCGTATTACTCTTGCCTTTATCCTTAATACTATTATTATTATCGCTATAACTGTTATTATTATTCTTATTACTATTACTATTATCCCTATTCCTCTTGTCTATATCCTTATAACTATTATTATTATCCTTATTACTATTATTATTATCGCTATAACTGTTGTTATTATTATTGTTACTATTATTATTATCCCTATTCCTCTTGTCTTTCTCCTTATAACTATCATTATTATCCTTATTATTATTATTATTATCGCTATAACTGTTATTATTATTCTTGTTACTATTGTTACTATCCGTATTACTCTTGTCTTTATCCATATAACTATTATTATTAATCTTTTTTACTATTATTATTATCGCTACAATTGTTATTATTATTGTTATTACTATTATTATTATCGCTATTGCCCTTGTCTTTATCCTTATAACTATTATTATTATCCTTACCACTATTATTATTATCGCTATAACTGTTATTATTATTCTTGTTACTATTATTACTGTCCGTATTACTCTTGCCTTTATCCTTAATACTATTATTATTATCGCTATAACTGTTATTATTATTCTGATTACTATTACTATTATCCCTATTCCTCTTGTCTATATCCTTATAACTATTATTATTATCGCTATAACTGTTTTTATTATTCTTGTTACTATTATTACTGTCCGTATTACTCTTGCCTTTATCCTTAATACTATCATTATTACCGCTATAACTGTTATTATTATTCTTGTTACTATTATTATTATCCCTATTCCTTTTTTCTTCCTCCTTATAACTATTATTATTATCATTATTATTATTATTATTATCGCTATAACTGTGGTTATTATTATTGTTACAATTATTATTATCCCTATTCCTCTTGTCTTTCTCCTTATAACTATTATTATTGTCGCTATAACTGTTATTATTATTCTTATTACTATTACTATTATTATTATCGCTATAACTGTTATTATTATTCTTGTTACTATTATTACTGTCCGTATTACTCTTGCCTTTATCCTTAATACTATTATTATTACCGCTATAACTGTTATTATTATTCTTGTTACTATTATTATTATCCCTATTCCTCTTGTCTTTCTCCTTATAACTATTATTATTATCCTTATTATTATTATTATTGTCGCTATAACTGTTATTATTATTATTATTACTATTACTATTATCCCTATTCCTCTGGTCTTTATCCTTATAACTATTATTATTATCCTTATTACTATTATTATTATCGCTATAACTGTTATTATTATGCTTATTCTATTGTTACTATTCCTATTACTCTTGTCTATATACTTATAACTATTATTATTATCCTTATTACTATTATTATTACCGCTATAACTGTTATTATTATTCTTGTTACTATTATTATTATCCCTATTCCTCTTGTCTTTCTCCTTGTAACTATTATTATTATGCTTATTATTTTTATTATTATCGCTATAACTGTTATTATTATTCTTGTTACTATTATTACTGTCCGTATTACTCTTGCCTTTATCCTTATTACTATTATTATTATCGCTATAACTGTTATTATTGTTCTTATTACTATTGTTACTATCCGTATCACTCTTGTCTTTATCCATATAACTATTATTATTAATCCTTTTTACTATTATTATTATCGCTACAACTGTTATTATTATTGTTATTACTATTATTATTATCGCTATGACTGTTATTATTATTCTTGTTACTATTGTTACTATCCGTATTACTCTTGTCTTTATCCATATAACTATTATTATTAATCCTTTTTACTATTATTATTATCGCTACAACTGTTATTATTATTGTTATTACTATTATTATTATCGCTATTGCCCTTGTCTTTATCCTTATAACTATTATTATTATCCTTACCACTATTATTATTATCGCTATAACTGTTATTATTATTCTTGTTATTATTATTACTGTCCGTATTACTCTTGCCTTTATCCTTAATACTATTATTATTATCGCTATAACTGTTATTATTATTCTTATTACTATTATTATTATCCCTATTCCTTTTGTCTTCCTCCTTATAACTATTATTATTATCATTATTATTATTATTATTATCGCTATAACTGTTGTTATTATTATTGTTACTATTATAATTATCCCTATTCCTCTTGTCTTTCTCCTTATAACTATTATTATTGTCGCTATAACTGTTATTATTATTCTTATTACTATTACTATTATTATTATCGCTATAACTGTTATTATTATTCTTGTTACTATTATTACTGTCCGTATTACTCTTGCCTTTATCCTTAATACTATTATTATTACCGCTATAACTGTTATTATTATTCCTGTTACTATTATTATTATCCCTATTCCTCTTGTCTCTCTCCTTATAACTATTATTATTATCCTTATTATTATTATTATTATCGCTATAACTGTTATTATTATTCTTATTACTATTACTATTATCCCTATTCCTCTTGTCTTTATCCTTATAACTATTATTATTATCCTTATTACTATTATTATTATCGCTATAACTGTTATTATTATTCTTATTACTATTATTATTATCCCTATTCCTCTTGTCTTTATCCTTATAACTATTATTATTATCCTTATTTTTATTATTATTATCGCTACAACTGTTATTATTATCCTTATTACTATTATTAATATCGCTATAACTGTTATCATTATGTTTATTCTATTGTTACTATCCGTATTACTCTTGCCTTTATCATTATAACTATTATTATTATCCTTATTATTATTATTATTATCGCTATAACTGTTACTATTATTCTTGTTACTATTATTATTATCCCTATTCCTCTTGTCTTTCTCCTTATAACTATTATTATTATCCTTATTATCATTATTATTATCGCTATAACTGTTATTATTATTCTTATTACTATTACTATTATCCCTATTCCTCTTGTCTATATCCTTATAACTATTATTATCATCCTTATTACTATTATTATTATCGCTATAACTGTTATTATTATTCTTATTACTATTATTATTATCCCTATTCCTCTTGTCTTTCTCCTTATAACTATTATTATTATCCTTATTATTATTATTATTATCGCTATAACTGTTATTATTATGATTATTCTATTGTTACTATCCCTATTACTCTTGTCTTTATCCTTATAACTATTATTATTATCGCTAACAACTGTTATTCTTATTCTTATTACTATTATTATTATCCCTATTGGCCTTGTCTTTATCCTTATAACTATTATTATTATCCTTATTATTATTATTATTATCGCTATAACTGTTGTTATTATTCTTGTTACTATTATTATTATCCCTATTCCTCTTGTCTTTCTCCTTATAACTATTATTATTATCGCTATAACTGTTATTATTATTCTTATTACTATTACTATTATCCCTATTCCTCTTGTATTTATCCTTATAACTATTATTATTATCCTTATTATTATTAATATTATCGCTATAACTGTTACTATCATTCTTGTTACTATTATTATTATCCCTATTCCTCTTGTCTTTCTCCTTATAACTATTATTATTCTCGCTATAACTGTTATTATTATTCTTATTACTATTACTATTATCCCTATTCCTCTTGTATTTATCCTTATAACTATTATTATTATCCTTATTATTATTAATATTATCGCTATAACTGTTACTAATATTCTTGTTACTATTATTGTTATCCCTATTCCTCTTGTCTTTCTCCTTATAACTATTATTATTATACTTATTATTATTATTATTATCGCTATAACTGTTATTATTATTCTTGTTACTATTATTATTATCGCTATAACTGTTATTATTATTCTTATTACTATTGTTACTATCCGTATTACTCTTGTCTTTATCCATATAACTATTATTATTAATCCTTTTTACTATTATTATTATCGCTACAACTGTTATTATTATTGTTATTACTATTATTATTATCGCTATTGCCCTTGTCTTTATCCTTATAACTATTATTATTATCGCTAATAAGTGTTATTATTATTCTTATTACTATTATTATTATCCCAATTGGCCTTGTCTTTATCCTTATAACTATTATTATTATCCTTATTACTATAATTATTAACGCTATAACTGTTATTATTATCCTTAATACTATTATTATTATCGCTATAACTGTTATTATTATGGTTATTCTATTGTTACTATCCCTATTACTCTTGTCTTTATCCTTATAACTATTATTATTATCCTTAACACTATTATTATTATCGCTATAACTGTTATTATTATTCTTGTTACTATTATTACTGTCCGTATTACTCTTGCCTTTATCCTTAATACTATTATTATTATCGCTATAACTGTTATTATTATTCTTGTTACTATTATTATTATCCCTATTCCTCTTGTCTTTCTCCTTATAACTATTATTATTATCCTTATTATCATTATTATTATCGCTATAACTGTTATTATTATTCTTATTACTATTACTATTATCCCTATTCCTCTTGTCTATATCCTTATAACTATTATTATTATCCTTATTACTATTATTATTATCGCTATAACTGTTATTATTATTCTTGTTACTATTATTACTGTCGGTATTTCTCTTGCCTTTATCTTTAATACTATTATTATTACCGCTATAACTGTTATTATTATTCTTGTTACTATTATTATTATCCCCATTCCTTTTGTCTTTCCCCTTATAACTATTATTATTATCCTTACTATTATTATTATTATCGCTATAACTGTTGTTATTATTCTTGTTACTATTATTATTATCCCTATTCCTCTTGTCTTTCTCCTTATAACTATTATTATTATCCTTATTTTTATTATTATTATCGCTATAACTGTTATTATTATTCTTATTACTATTGTTACTATCCGTATTACTCTTGTCTTTATCCATATAACTATTATTATTAATCCTTTTTACTATTATTATTATCGCTACAACTGTTATTATTATTGTTATTACTATTATTATTATCGCTATTGCCCTTGTCTTTATCCTTATAACTATTATTATTATCCTTATTACTATTATTATTATCGCTATAACTGTTATTATTATGATTATTCTATTGTTACTATCCCTATTACTCTTGGCTTTATCCTTATAACTATTATTATTATCGCTAACAACTGTTATTCTTATTCTTATTACTATTATTATTATCCCTATTGGCCTTGTCTTTATCCTTATAACTATTATTATTATCCTTATTATTATTATTATTATCGCTATAACTGTTGTTATTATTCTTGTTACTATTATTATTATCCCTATTCCTCTTGTCTTTCTCCTTATAACTATTATTATTATTGCTATAACTGTTATTATTATTCTTATTACTATTACTATTATCCCTATTCCTCTTGTATTTATCCTTATAACTATTATTATTATCCTTATTATTATTAATATTATCGCTATAACTGTTACTATCATTCTTGTTACTATTATTATTATCCCTATTCCTCTTGTCTTTCTCCTTATAACTATTATTATTCTCGCTATAACTGTTATTATTATTCTTATTACTATTACTATTATCCCTATTCCTCTTGTCTATATCCTTATAACTATTATTATTATCCTTATTACTATTATTATTATCGCTATAACTGTTATTATTATTCTTGTTACTATTATTACTGTCGGTATTTCTCTTGCCTTTATCCTTAATACTATTATTATTACCGCTATAACTGTTATTATTATTCTTGTTACTATTATTATTATCCCCATTCCTTTTGTCTTTCCCCTTATAACTATTATTATTATCCTTACTATTATCATTATTATCGCTATAACTGTTGTTATTATTCTTGTTACTATTATTATTATCCCTATTCCTCTTGTCTTTATCCTTATAACTATTATTATTATCCTTATTTTTATTATTATTATCGCTACAACTGTTATTATTATCCTTATTACTATTATTAATATCGCTATAACTGTTATCATTATGTTTATTCTATTGTTACTATCCGTATTACTCTTGCCTTTATCATTATAACTATTATTATTATCCTTATTATTATTATTATTATCGCTATAACTGTTACTATTATTCTTGTTACTATTATTATTATCCCTATTCCTCTTGTCTTTCTCCTTATAACTATTATTATTATCCTTATTATCATTATTATTATCGCTATAACTGTTATTATTATTCTTATTACTATTACTATTATCCCTATTCCGCTTGTCTATATCCTTATAACTATTATTATTATCCTTATTATTATTATTATTATCGCTATAACTGTTATTATTATTCTTGTTACTATTATTACTGTCGGTATTTCTCTTGCCTTTATCCTTAATACTATTATTATTACCGCTATAACTGTTATTATTATTCTTGTTACTATTATTATTATCCCCATTCCTTTTGTCTTTCCCCTTATAACTATTATTATTATCCTTACTATTATTATTATTATCGCTATAACTGTTGTTATTATTCTTGTTACTATTATTATTATCCCTATTCCTCTTGTCTTTCTCCTTATAACTATTATTATTATCCTTATTTTTATTATTATTATCGCTATAACTGTTATTATTATTCTTATTACTATTGTTACTATCCGTATTACTCTTGTCTTTATCCATATAACTATTATTATTAATCCTTTTTACTATTATTATTATCGCTACAACTGTTATTATTATTGTTATTACTATTATTATTATCGCTATTGCCCTTGTCTTTATCCTTATAACTATTATTATTATCCTTATTACTATTCTTATTATCGCTATAACTGTTATTATTATGATTATTCTATTGTTACTATCCCTATTACTCTTGTCTTTATCCTTATAACTATTATTATTATCGCTAACAACTGTTATTCTTATTCTTATTACTATTATTATTATCCCTATTGGCCTTGTCTTTATCCTTATAACTATTATTATTATCCTTATTATTATTATTATTATCGCTATAACTGTTGTTATTATTCTTGTTACTATTATTATTATCCCTATTCCTCTTGTCTTTCTCCTTATAACTATTATTATTATTGCTATAACTGTTATTATTATTCTTATTACTATTACTATTATCCCTATTCCTCTTGTATTTATCCTTATAACTATTATTATTATCCTTATTATTATTAATATTATCGCTATAACTGTTACTATCATTCTTGTTACTATTATTATTATCCCTATTCCTCTTGTCTTTCTCCTTATAACTATTATTATTCTCGCTATAACTGTTATTATTATTCTTATTACTATTACTATTATCCCTATTCCTCTTGTCTATATCCTTATAACTATTATTATTATCCTTATTACTATTATTATTATCGCTATAACTGTTATTATTATTCTTGTTACTATTATTACTGTCCGTATTACTCTTGCCTTTATCCTTAATACTATTATTATTATCGCTATAACTGTTATTATTATTCTTGTTACTATTATTATTATCCCTATTCCTCTTGTCTTTCTCCTTATAACTATTATTATTATCCTTATTATCATTATTATTATCGCTATAACTGTTATTATTATTCTTATTACTATTACTATTATCCCTATTACTCTTGTCTATATCCTTATAACTATTATTATTATCCTTATTACTATTATTATTATCGCTATAACTGTTATTATTATTCTTGTTACTATTATTACTGTCGGTATTTCTCTTGCCTTTATCCTTAATACTATTATTATTACCGCTATAACTGTTATTATTATTCTTGTTACTATTATTATTATCCCCATTCCTTTTGTCTTTCCCCTTATAACTATTATTATTATCCTTACTATTATTATTATTATCGCTATAACTGTTATTATTATTCTTATTACTATTGTTACTATCCGTATTACTCTTGTCTTTATCCATATAACTATTATTATTAATCCTTTTTACTATTATTATTATCGCTACAACTGTTATTATTATTGTTATTACTATTATTATTATCGCTATTGCCCTTGTCTTTATCCTTATAACTATTATTATTATCCTTATTACTATTCTTATTATCGCTATAACTGTTATTATTATGATTATTCTATTGTTACTATCCCTATTACTCTTGTCTTTATCCTTATAACTATTATTATTATCGCTAACAACTGTTATTCTTATTCTTATTACTATTATTATTATCCCTATTGGCCTTGTCTTTATCCTTATAACTATTATTATTATACTTATTATTATTATTATTATCGCTATAACTGTTGTTATTATTCTTGTTACTATTATTATTATCCCTATTCCTCTTGTCTTTCTCCTTATAACTATTATTATTATTGCTATAACTGTTATTATTATTCTTATTACTATTACTATTATCCCTATTCCTCTTGTATTTATCCTTATAACTATTATTATTATCCTTATTATTATTAATATTATCGCTATAACTGTTACTATCATTCTTGTTACTATTATTATTATCCCTATTCCTCTTGTCTTTCTCCTTATAACTATTATTATTCTCGCTATAACTGTTATTATTATTCTTATTACTATTACTATTATCCCTATTCCTCTTGTCTATATCCTTATAACTATTATTATTATCCTTATTACTATTATTATTATCGCTATAACTGTTATTATTATTCTTGTTACTATTATTACTGTCGGTATTTCTCTTGCCTTTATCCTTAATACTATTATTATTACCGCTATAACTGTTATTATTATTCTTGTTACTATTATTATTATCCCCATTCCTTTTGTCTTTCCCCTTATAACTATTATTATTATCCTTACTATTATCATTATTATCGCTATAACTGTTGTTATTATTCTTGTTACTATTATTATTATCCCTATTCCTCTTGTCTTTATCCTTATAACTATTATTATTATCCTTATTTTTATTATTATTATCGCTACAACTGTTATTATTATCCTTATTACTATTATTAATATCGCTATAACTGTTATCATTATGTTTATTCTATTGTTACTATCCGTATTACTCTTGCCTTTATCATTATAACTATTATTATTATCCTTATTATTATTATTATTATCGCTATAACTGTTACTATTATTCTTGTTACTATTATTATTATCCCTATTCCTCTTGTCTTTCTCCTTATAACTATTATTATTATCCTTATTATCATTATTATTATCGCTATAACAGTTATTATTATTCTTATTACTATTACTATTATCCCTATTCCGCTTGTCTATATCCTTATAACTATTATTATTATCCTTATTATTATTATTATTATCGCTATAACTGTTATTATTATTCTTGTTACTATTATTACTGTCGGTATTTCTCTTGCCTTTATCCTTAATACTATTATTATTACCGCTATAACTGTTATTATTATTCTTGTTACTATTATTATTATCCCCATTCCTTTTGTCTTTCCCCTTATAACTATTATTATTATCCTTACTATTATTATTATTATCGCTATAACTGTTGTTATTATTCTTGTTACTATTATTATTATCCCTATTCCTCTTGTCTTTCTCCTTATAACTATTATTATTATCCTTATTTTTATTATTATTATCGCTATAACTGTTATTATTATTCTTATTACTATTGTTACTATCCGTATTACTCTTGTCTTTATCCATATAACTATTATTATTAATCCTTTTTACTATTATTATTATCGCTACAACTGTTATTATTATTGTTATTACTATTATTATTATCGCTATTGCCCTTGTCTTTATCCTTATAACTATTATTATTATCCTTATTACTATTCTTATTATCGCTATAACTGTTATTATTATGATTATTCTATTGTTACTATCCCTATTACTCTTGTCTTTATCCTTATAACTATTATTATTATCGCTAACAACTGTTATTCTTATTCTTATTACTATTATTATTATCCCTATTGGCCTTGTCTTTATCCTTATAACTATTATTATTATCCTTATTATTATTATTATTATCGCTATAACTGTTGTTATTATTCTTGTTACTATTATTATTATCCCTATTCCTCTTGTCTTTCTCCTTATAACTATTATTATTATTGCTATAACTGTTATTATTATTCTTATTACTATTACTATTATCCCTATTCCTCTTGTATTTATCATTATAACTATTATTATTATCCTTATTATTATTATTATTATCGCTATAACTGTTACTATTATTCTTGTTACTATTATTATTATCCCTATTCCTCTTGTCTTTCTCCTTATAACTATTATTATTATCCTTATTATCATTATTATTATCGCTATAACAGTTATTATTATTCTTATTACTATTACTATTATCCCTATTCCGCTTGTCTATATCCTTATAACTATTATTATTATCCTTATTATTATTATTATTATCGCTATAACTGTTATTATTATTCTTGTTACTATTATTACTGTCGGTATTTCTCTTGCCTTTATCCTTAATACTATTATTATTACCGCTATAACTGTTATTATTATTCTTGTTACTATTATTATTATCCCCATTCCTTTTGTCTTTCCCCTTATAACTATTATTATTATCCTTACTATTATTATTATTATCGCTATAACTGTTGTTATTATTCTTGTTACTATTATTATTATCCCTATTCCTCTTGTCTTTCTCCTTATAACTATTATTATTATCCTTATTTTTATTATTATTATCGCTATAACTGTTATTATTATTCTTATTACTATTGTTACTATCCGTATTACTCTTGTCTTTATCCATATAACTATTATTATTAATCCTTTTTACTATTATTATTATCGCTACAACTGTTATTATTATTGTTATTACTATTATTATTATCGCTATTGCCCTTGTCTTTATCCTTATAACTATTATTATTATCCTTATTATTATTATTATTATCGCTATAACTGTTGTTATTATTCTTGTTACTATTATTATTATCCCTATTCCTCTTGTCTTTCTCCTTATAACTATTATTATTATTGCTATAACTGTTATTATTATTCTTATTACTATTACTATTATCCCTATTCCTCTTGTATTTATCCTTATAACTATTATTATTATCCTTATTATTATTAATATTATCGCTATAACTGTTACTATCATTCTTGTTACTATTATTATTATCCCTATTCCTCTTGTCTTTCTCCTTATAACTATTATTATTCTCGCTATAACTGTTATTATTATTCTTATTATTATTACTATTATCCCTATTCCTCTTGTCTATATCCTTATAACTATTATTATTATCCTCATTACTATTATTATTATCGCTATAACTGTTATTATTATTCTTGTTACTATTATTACTGTCCGTATTACTCTTGCCTTTATCCTTAATACTATTATTATTACCGCTATAACTGTTATTATTATTCTTGTTACTATTATTATTATCCCTATTCCTTTGTCTTCCTCCTTATAACTATTATTATTATCCTTATTATTATTATTATTATTATCGCTATAACTGTTGTTATTATTATTGTTACTATTATTATTATCCCTATTCCTCTTGTCTTTCTCCTTATAACTATTATTATTATCGCTATAACTGTTATTATTATTCTTATTACTATTACTATTATCCCTATTCCTCTTGTCTATATCCTTATAACTATTATTATTATCCTTATTACTATTATTATTATCGCTATAACTGTTATTATTATTCTTGTTACTATTATTACTGTCCGTATTACTCTTGCCTTTATCCTTAATACTATTATTATTATCGCTATAACTGTTATTATTATTCTTGTTACTATTATTATTATCCCTATTCCTCTTGTCTTTCTCCTTATAACTATTATTATTATCCTTATTATCATTATTATTATCGCTATAACTGTTATTATTATTCTTATTACTATTACTATTATCCCTATTCCTCTTGTCTATATCCTTATAACTATTATTATTATCCTTATTACTATTATTATTATCGCTATAACTGTTATTATTATTCTTGTTACTATTATTACTGTCGGTATTTCTCTTGCCTTTATCCTTAATACTATTATTATTACCGCTATAACTGTTATTATTATTCTTGTTACTATTATTATTATCCCCATTCCTTTTGTCTTTCCCCTTATAACTATTATTATTATCATGATTATTATTATTATTATCGCTATAACTGTTACTATTATTCTTGTTACTATTATTATTATCCCTATTCCTCTTGTCTTTTTCCTTATAACTATTATTATTATCCTTATTATCATTATTATTATCGCTATAACTGTTATTATTATTCTTATTACTATTACTATTATCCCTATTCCTCTTGTCTATATCCTTATAACTATTATTATCATCCTTATTACTATTATTATTATCGCTATAACTGTTATTATTATGGTTATTCTATTGTTACTATCCCTATTACTCTTGTCTTTATCCTTATAACTATTATTATTACCGCTATAACTGTTATTATTATTCTTGTTACTATTATTATTATCCCTATTCCTTTGTCTTCCTCCTTATAACTATTATTATTATCCTTATTATTATTATTATTATTATCGCTATAACTGTTGTTATTATTATTGTTACTATTATTATTATCCCTATTCCTCCTGTCTTTCTCCTTATAACTATTATTATTATCGCTATAACTGTTATTATTATTCTTATTACTATTACTATTATCCCTATTCCTCTTGTCTATATCCTTATAACTATTATTATTATCCTTATTACTATTATTATTATTCTTATTACTATTACTATTATCCCTATTCCTCTTGTCTTTATCCTTATAACTATTATTATTATCCTTATTATTATTATTATTATCGCTACAACTGTTATTATTATCCTTATTACTATTATTATTATCGCTATAACTGTTATCATTATGTTTATTCTATTGTTACTATCCTTATTACTCTTGCCTTTATCATTATAACTATTATTATTATCCTTATTATTATTATTATTATCGCTATAACTGTTACTATTATTCTTGTTACTATTATTATTATCCCTATTCCTCTTGTCTTTCTCCTTATAACTATTATTATTATCCTTATTATCATTATTATTATCGCTATAACTGTTATTATTATTCTTATTACTATTACTATTATCCCTATTCCTCTTGTCTATATCCTTATAACTATTATTATCATCCTTATTACTATTATTATTATCGCTATAACTGTTACTATTATTCTTGTTACTATTATTATTATCCCTATTCCTCTTGTCTTTATCCTTATAACTATTATTATTATCCTTATTAATATTATTATTATCGCTATAACTGTTGTTATTATTCTTATTACTATTACCATTATCCCTATTCCTCTTGTCTTTATCCTTATAACTGTTATTATTATTCTTATTACTATTACTATTATCCCTATTCCTCTTGTCTTTATCCTTATAACTATTATTATTATCCTTATTATTATTATTATTATCGCTACAACTGTTATTATTATCCTTATTACTATTATTATTATCGCTATAACTGTTATCATTATGTTTATTCTATTGTTACTATCCGTATTACTCTTGCCTTTATCATTATAACTATAATTATTATCCTTATTATTATTATTATTATCGCTATAACTGTTACTATTATTCTTGTTACTATTATTATTATCCCTATTCCTCTTGTCTTTCTCCTTATAACTATTATTATTATCCTTATTATCATTATTATTATCGCTATAACTGTTATTATTATTCTTATTACTATTACTATTATCCCTATTCCTCTTGTCTATATCCTTATAACTATTATTATCATCCTTATTACTATTATTATTATCGCTATAACTGTTATTATTATTCTTGTTACTATTATTACTGTCCGTATTACTCTTGCCTTTATCCTTAATACTATTATTATTATCGCTAATAACTGTTATTATTATTCTTATTACTATTATTATTATCCCTACTGGCCTTGTCTTTATCCTTATAACTATTATTATTATCCTTATTATTATTATTATTATTATCGCTATAACTGTTGTTATTATTCTTGTTACTATTATTATTATCCCTATTCCTGTTGTCCTTCTCCTTATAACTATTATTATTATCGCTACAACTGTTATTATTATTCTTGTTACTATTATTATTATCCCTATTCCTCTTGTCTTTCTCCTTGTAACTATTATTATTATCCTTATTATTATTATTATTATCGCTATAACTATTATTATTATTCTTATTACTATTACTATTATCCCTATTCCTCTTGTCTATATCCTTATAACTATTATTATTATCCTCATTACTATTATTATTATCGCTACAACTGTTATTATTATTCTTGTTACTATTATTACTGTCCGTATTACTCTTGCCTTTATCCTTAATACTATTATTATTACCGCTATAACTGTTATTATTATTCTTGTTACTATTATTATTATCCCTATTCCTTTGTCTTCCTCCTTATAACTATTATTATTATCCTTATTATTATTATTATTATTATCGCTATAACTGTTGTTATTATTATTGTTACTATTATTATTATCCCTATTCCTCTTGTCTTTCTCCTTATAACTATTATTATTATCGCTATAACTGTTATTATTATTCTTATTACTATTACTATTATCCCTATTCCTCTTGTCTATATCCTTATAACTAATATTATTATCCTTATTACTATTATTATTATCGCTATAACTGTTATTATTATTCTTGTTACTATTATTACTTTCCGTATTTCTCTTGCCTTTATCCTTAATACTATTATTATTACCGCTATAACTGTTATTATTATTCTTGTTACTATTATTATTATCCCCATTCCTTTTGTCTTTCCCCTTATAACTATTATTATTATCCTTACTATTATTATTATTATCGCTATAACTGTTGTTATTATTCTTGTTACTATTATTATTATGCCTATTCCTCTTGTCTTTCTCCTTATAACTATTATTATTATCCTTATTTTTATTATTATTATCGCTATAACTGTTATTATTATTCTTATTACTATTGTTACTATCCGTATTACTCTTGTCTTTATCCATATAACTATTATTATTAATCCTTTTTACTATTATTATTATCGCTACAACTGTTATTATTATTGTTATTACTATTATTATTATCGCTATTGCCCTTGTCTTTATCCTTATAACTATTATTATTATCCTTATTACTATTCTTATTATCGCTATAACTGTTATTATTATGATTATTCTATTGTTACTATCCCTATTACTCTTGTCTTTATCCTTATAACTATTATTATTATCTCTAATAACTGTTATTATTATTCTTATTACTATTATTATTATCCCTATTGGCCTTGTCTTTATCCTTATAAATATTATTATTATCCTTATTACTATAATTATTATCGCTATAACTGTTATTATTATGGTTATTCTATTGTTACTATCCCTATTACTCTTGTCTTTATCCTTATAACTATTATTATTATCGCTATAACTGTTATTATTATTCTTATTACTATTACTATTATCCCTATTCCTCTTGTCTATATCCTTATAACTATTATTATTATCCTTATTACTATTATTATTATCGCTATAACTGTTATTATTCTTGTTACTATTATTATTATCCCTATTCCTCTTGTCTTTCTCCTTATAACTATTATTATTCTCGCTATAACTGTTATTATTATTCTTATTACTATTACTATTATCCCTATTCCTCTTGTATTTATCTTTATAACTATTATTATTATCCTTATTATTATTAATATTATCGCTATAACTGTTACTATTATTCTTGTTACTATTATTATTATCCCTATTCCTCTTGTCTTTCTCCTTATAACTATTATTATTATCCTTATTATTATTATTATTATCGCCACAACTGTTATTATTATTCTTGTTACTATTAGTATTATCCGTATTCCTCTTGTCTTTCTCCTTGTAACTATTATTATTATCCTTATTATTATTATTATTATCGCTATAACTGTTATTATTATTCTTATTACTATTACGATTATCCCTATTCCTCTTGTCTATATCCTTATAACTATTATTATTATCCTTATTAATATTATTATTATCGCTATAACTGTTGTTATTATTCTTATTACTATTACCATTATCCCTATTCCTCTTGTCTTTATCCTTATAACTGTTATTATTATTCTTATTACTATTACTATTATCCCTATTCCTCTTGTCTTTATCCTTATAACTATTATTATTATCCTTATTATTATTATTATTATCGCTACAACTGTTATTATTATCCTTATTACTATTATTATTATCGCTATAACTGTTATCATTATGTTTATTCTATTGTTACTATCCGTATTACTCTTGCCTTTATCATTATAACTATAATTATTATCCTTATTATTATTATTATTATCGCTATAACTGTTACTATTATTCTTGTTACTATTATTATTATCCCTATTCCTCTTGTCTTTCTCCTTATAACTATTATTATTATCCTTATTATCATTATTATTATCGCTATAACTGTTATTATTATTCTTATTACTATTACTATTATCCCTATTCCTCTTGTCTATATCCTTATAACTATTATTATCATCCTTATTACTATTATTATTATCGCTATAACTGTTATTATTATTCTTGTTACTATTATTACTGTCCGTATTACTCTTGCCTTTATCCTTAATACTATTATTATTATCGCTAATAACTGTTATTATTATTCTTATTACTATTATTATTATCCCTACTGGCCTTGTCTTTATCCTTATAACTATTATTATTATCCTTATTATTATTATTATTATTATCGCTATAACTGTTGTTATTATTCTTGTTACTATTATTATTATCCCTATTCCTGTTGTCCTTCTCCTTATAACTATTATTATTATCGCTACAACTGTTATTATTATTCTTGTTACTATTATTATTATCCCTATTCCTCTTGTCTTTCTCCTTGTAACTATTATTATTATCCTTATTATTATTATTATTATCGCTATAACTATTATTATTATTCTTATTACTATTACTATTATCCCTATTCCTCTTGTCTATATCCTTATAACTATTATTATTATCCTCATTACTATTATTATTATCGCTACAACTGTTATTATTATTCTTGTTACTATTATTACTGTCCGTATTACTCTTGCCTTTATCCTTAATACTATTATTATTACCGCTATAACTGTTATTATTATTCTTGTTACTATTATTATTATCCCTATTCCTTTGTCTTCCTCCTTATAACTATTATTATTATCCTTATTATTATTATTATTATTATCGCTATAACTGTTGTTATTATTATTGTTACTATTATTATTATCCCTATTCCTCTTGTCTTTCTCCTTATAACTATTATTATTATCGCTATAACTGTTATTATTATTCTTATTACTATTACTATTATCCCTATTCCTCTTGTCTATATCCTTATAACTAATATTATTATCCTTATTACTATTATTATTATCGCTATAACTGTTATTATTATTCTTGTTACTATTATTACTTTCCGTATTTCTCTTGCCTTTATCCTTAATACTATTATTATTACCGCTATAACTGTTATTATTATTCTTGTTACTATTATTATTATCCCCATTCCTTTTGTCTTTCCCCTTATAACTATTATTATTATCCTTACTATTATTATTATTATCGCTATAACTGTTGTTATTATTCTTGTTACTATTATTATTATGCCTATTCCTCTTGTCTTTCTCCTTATAACTATTATTATTATCCTTATTTTTATTATTATTATCGCTATAACTGTTATTATTATTCTTATTACTATTGTTACTATCCGTATTACTCTTGTCTTTATCCATATAACTATTATTATTAATCCTTTTTACTATTATTATTATCGCTACAACTGTTATTATTATTGTTATTACTATTATTATTATCGCTATTGCCCTTGTCTTTATCCTTATAACTATTATTATTATCCTTATTACTATTCTTATTATCGCTATAACTGTTATTATTATGATTATTCTATTGTTACTATCCCTATTACTCTTGTCTTTATCCTTATAACTATTATTATTATCTCTAATAACTGTTATTATTATTCTTATTACTATTATTATTATCCCTATTGGCCTTGTCTTTATCCTTATAAATATTATTATTATCCTTATTACTATAATTATTATCGCTATAACTGTTATTATTATGGTTATTCTATTGTTACTATCCCTATTACTCTTGTCTTTATCCTTATAACTATTATTATTATCGCTATAACTGTTATTATTATTCTTATTACTATTACTATTATCCCTATTCCTCTTGTCTATATCCTTATAACTATTATTATTATCCTTATTACTATTATTATTATCGCTATAACTGTTATTATTCTTGTTACTATTATTATTATCCCTATTCCTCTTGTCTTTCTCCTTATAACTATTATTATTCTCGCTATAACTGTTATTATTATTCTTATTACTATTACTATTATCCCTATTCCTCTTGTATTTATCTTTATAACTATTATTATTATCCTTATTATTATTAATATTATCGCTATAACTGTTACTATTATTCTTGTTACTATTATTATTATCCCTATTCCTCTTGTCTTTCTCCTTATAACTATTATTATTATCCTTATTATTATTATTATTATCGCCACAACTGTTATTATTATTCTTGTTACTATTAGTATTGTCCGTATTCCTCTTGTCTTTCTCCTTGTAACTATTATTATTATCCTTATTATTATTATTATTATCGCTATAACTGTTATTATTATTCTTATTACTATTACGATTATCCCTATTCCTCTTGTCTATATCCTTATAACTATTATTATTATCCTTATAACTATTATTATTATCCTTATTATTATTATTATTATCGCTATAACTGTTATTATTATTCTTATTACTATTACTATTATCCCTATTCCTCTCGTCTATATCCTTATAACTATTATTATTATCCTTATTACTATTATTATTATCGCTATAACTGTTATTATTCTTGTTACTATTATTACTGTCGGTATTACTCTTGCCTTTATCCTTAATACTATTATTATTACCGCTATAACTGTTATTATTATTCTTGTTACTATTATTATTATCCCCATTCCTTTTGTCTTTCTCCTTATAACTATTATTATTATCCTTATTATTATTATTATTATCGCTATAACTGTTATTATTATTGTTAGTACTATTACTATTATCCCTATTCCTTTTGTATTTATCCTTATAACTATTATTATTATCCTTATTATTATTAATATTATCGCTATAACTGTTACTATTATTCTTGTTACTATTATTATTATCCCTATTCCTCTTGTCTTTCTCCTTATAACTATTATTATTGTCGCTATAAATGTTATTATTATTCTTATTACTATTACTATTATCCCTATTCCTCTTGTATTTATCCTTATAACTATTATTATTATCCTTATTATTATTAATATTATCGCTATAACTGTTACTATTATTCTTGTTACTATTATTATTATCCCTATTCCTCTTGTCTTTCTCCTTATAACTATTATTATTATCCTTATTAATATTATTATTATCGCTATAACTGTTGTTATTATTCTTATTACTATTACCATTATCCCTATTCCTCTTGTCTTTATCCTTATAACTGTTATTATTATTCTTATTACTATTACTATTATCCCTATTCCTCTTGTCTTTCTCCTTATAACTATTATTATTATCCTTATTATTATTATTATTATCGCTATAATTGTTATTATTATTCTTGTTACTATTATTATTATCGCTATTACTGTTATTATTATTCTTATTACTATTGTTACTATCCGTATTACTCTTGTCTTTATCCATATAACTATTATTATTAATCCTTTTTACTATTATTATTATCGCTACAACTGTTATTATTATTGTTATTACTATTATTATTATCGCTATTGCCCTTGTCTTTATCCTTATAACTATTATTATTATCGCTAATAACTGTTATTATTATTCTTATTACTATTATTATTATCCCTATTGGCCTTGTCTTTATCCTTATAACTATTATTATTATCCTTATTACTATAATTATTATCGCTATAACTGTTATTATTATCCTTAATACTATTATTATTATCGCTATAACTGTTATTATTATGGTTATTCTATTGTTACTATCCCTATTACTCTTGTCTTTATCCTTATGACTATTATTATTATCCTTAACACTATTATTATTATCGCTATAACTGTTATTATTATTCTTGTTACTATTATTACTGTCCGTATTACTCTTGCCTTTATCCGTAATACTATTATTATTATCGCTATAACTGTTATTATTATTCTTGTTACTATTATTATTATCCCTATTCCTCTTGTCTTTCTCCTTATAACTATTATTATTATCCTTATTATCATTATTATTATCGCTATAACTGTTATTATTATTCTTATTACTATTACTATTATCCCTATTCCTCATGTCTATATCCTTATAACTATTATTATTATCCTTATTACTATTATTATTATCGCTATAACTGTTATTATTATTCTTGTTACTATTATTACTGTCCGTATTACTCTTGCCTTTATCCTTAATACTATTATTATTATCGCTAATAACTGTTATTATTATTCTTATTACTATTATTATTATCCCTACTAGCCTTGTCTTTATCCTTATAACTATTATTATTATCCTTATTATTATTATTATTATTATCGCTATAACTGTTGTTATTATTCTTGTTACTATTATTATTATCCCTATTCCTGTTGTCTTTCTCCTGATAACTATTATTATTATCGCTATAACTGTTATTATTATTCTTGTTACTATTATTATTATCCCTATTGGCCTTGTCTTTATCCTTATAACTATTATTATTATCCTTATTACTATAATTATTATCGCTATAACTGTTATTATTTTGCTTATTCTATTGTTACTATTCCTATTACTCTTGTCTATATCCTTTTTACTATTATTATTATCGCTACAACTGTTATTATTATTGTTATTACTATTATTATTATCGCTATTGCCCTTGTCTTTATCCTTATAACTATTATTATTATCGCTAATGACTGTTATTATTATTCTTATTACTATTATTATTATCCCTATTGGCCTTGTCTTTATCCTTATAACTATTATTATTATCCTTATTACTATAATTATTATCGCTATAACTGTTATTATTATCCTTAATACTATTATTATTATCGCTATAACTGTTATTATTATGGTTATTCTATTGTTACTATCCCTATTACTCTTGTCTTTATCCTTATAACTATTATTATTATCGCTAATAACTGTTATTATTATTCTTATTACTATTGTTATTATCCCTATTGGCCTTGTCTTTATCATTATAACTATTATTATTATCATTATTATTATTATTATTATCGCTATAACTGTTACTATTATTCTTGTTACTATTATTATTATCCCTATTCCTCTTGTCTTTCTCCTTATAACTATTATTATTATTCTTATTATTATTGATATTATCGCTATAACTGTTACTATTATTCTTGTTACTATTATTATTATCCCTATTGCTCTTGTCTTTCTCCTTATAACTATTATTATTATCCTTATTATTATTATTATTATCGCTATAACTGTTATTATTATTCTTATTACTATTGTTACTATCCGTATTACTCTTGTCTTTATCCATATAACTATTATTATTAATCCTTTTTACTATTATTATTATCGCTACAACTGTTATTATTATTGTTATTACTATTATTATTATCGCTATTGCCCTTGTCTTTATCCTTATAACTATTATTATTATCCTTATTACTATTATTATTATCGCTATAACTGTTATTATTATGATTATTCTATTGTTACTATCCCTATTACTCTTGTCTTTATCCTTATAGCTATTATTATTATCGCTAACAACTGTTATTATTATTCTTATTACTATTATTATTATCCCTATTGGCCTTGTCTTTATCCTTATAACTATTATTATTATCCTTATTATTATTATTATTATCGCTATAACTGTTGTTATTATTCTTGTTACTATTATTATTATCCCTATTCCTCTTGTCTTTCTCCTTATAACTATTGTTATTATCGCTATAACTGTTATTATTATTCTTATTACTATTACTATTATCCCTATTCCTCTTGTATTTATCCTTATAACTATTATTATTATCCTTATTACTATAATTATTATCGCTATAACTGTTATTATTATCCTTAATACTATTATTATTATCGCCATAACTGTAATTATTATTCTTATTACTATTACTATTATCCCTATTCCACTTGTATTTATCCTTATAACTATTATTATTATCCTTATTATTATTAATATTATCGCTATAACTGTTACTATTATTCTTGTTACTATTATTATTATCCCTATTCCTCTTATCTTTCTCCTTATAACTATTATTATTCTCGCTATAACTGTTATTATTATTCTTATTACTATTACTATTATCCCTATTCCTCTTGTATTTATCCTTATAACTATTATTATTATCCTTATTATTATTAATATTATCGCTATAACTGTTACTATTATTCTTGTTACTATTATTATTATCCCTATTCCTCTTGTCTTTCTCCTTATAACTATTATTATTATCCTTATTATTATTATTATTATCGCTATAACTGTTATTATTATTCTTGTTACTATTATTATTATCGCTATAACTGTTATTATTATTCTTATTACTATTGTTACTATCCGTATTACTCTTGTCTTTATCCATATAACTATTATTATTAATCCTTTTTACTATTATTATTATCGCTACATCTGTTATTATTATTGTTATTACTATTATTATTATCGCTATTGCCCTTGTCTTTATCCTTATAACTATTATTATTATCGCTAATAACTGTTATTATTATTCTTATTACTATTATTATTATCCCTATTGGCCTTGTCTTTATACTTATAACTATTATTATTATCCTTATTATTATTAATGTTATTATCGCTATAACTGTTGTTATTATTCTTGTTATTATTATTATTATCCCTATTCCTCTTGTCTTTCACCTTATAACTATTATTATTATCGCTATAACTGTTATTATTATCCTTAATACTATTATTGTTATCGCTATAACTGTTATTATTATTCTTGTTACTATTATTATTATCCCTATTCCTCTTGTCTTTCTCCTTATAACTATTATTATTATCCTTATTATTATTATTATTATCGCTATAACTGTTATTATTATTCTTGTTACTATTATTATTATCGCTATAACTGTTATTATTATTCTTATTACTATTGTTACTATCCGTATTACTCTTGTCTTTATCCATATAACTATTATTATTATCCTTAACACTATTATTATTATCGCTATAACTGTTATTATTATTCTTGTTACTATTATTACTGTCCGCATTACTCTTGCCTTTATCCTTAATACTCTTATTATTATCGCTATAACTGTTATTATTGTTCTTGTTACTATTATTATTATCCCTATTCCTCTTGTCTTTCTCCTTATAACTATTATTATTATCCTTATTATTAATATTATTATCGCTATAACTGTTGTTATTATTATTGTTACTTTTATTATTATCCCAATTCCTCTTGTCTTTCACCTTATAACTATTATTATTATCGCTATAACTGTTATTATTATTCTTGTTACTATTATTACTGTCCGTATTACTCTTGCCTTTATCCTTAATACTATTATTATTATCGCTACAACTGTTATTATTATTCTTGCTACTACTATTGTTATCCCTATTCCTCTTGTCTTTCTCCTAATACCTATCATAATTATCCTTATTATTATTATTATTATCGCTATAACTGTTATTATTATCATTAATACTATTATTATTATCGCTATAACTGTTATTATTATGGTTATTCTATTGTTACTATCCCTATTACTCTTGTCTTTATCCTTATAACTATTATTATTATCCTTAACACTATTATTATTATCGCTATAACTGTTATTAGTATTCTTGTTACTATAATTACTGTCCGTATTACTCTTGCCTTTATCCTTAATACTATTATTATTATCGCTATAACTGTTACTATTATTCCTGTTACTATTATTATTATCCCTATTCCTCTTGTCTTTCTCCTTATAAATATTATTATTATCCTTATTATTATTATTATTATCGCTATAACTGTTATTATTATTCTTGTTACTATTATTATTATCGCTATAACTGTTAATATTATTCTTATTACTATTAGTATTATCCCTATACCTCTTGTATTTATCCTTATAACTATTATTATTATCCTTATTACTATTATTATTATCGCTATAACTGTTATTATTATCCTTAATACTATTATTATTATCGCTATAACTGTTATTATTATGGTTATTCTATTGTTACTCTCCCTATTACTCTTGTCTTTATCCTTATAACTATTATTATTATCCTTAACACTATTATTATTATCGCTATAACTGTTATTATTATTCTTGTTACTATAATTACTGTCCGTATTACTCTTGCCTTTATCCTTAATACTATTATTATTATCGCTATAACTGTTATTATTATGGTTATTCTATTGTTACTCTCCCTATTACTCTTGTCTTTATCCTTATAACTATTATTATTATCCTTAACACTATTATTACTATCGCTATAACTGTTATTATTATTCTTGTTACTATAATTACTGTCCGTATTACTCTTGCCTTTATCCTTAATACTATTATTATTATCGCTATAACTGTTATTATTATGGTTATTCTATTGTTACTATCCCTATTCCTCTTGTCTTTCTCCTTATAACTATTATTATTATCCTTAACACTATTATTATTATCGCTATAACTATTATTATTATTCTTGTTACTATAATTACTGTCCGTATTACTCTTGCCTTTATCCTTAATACTATTATTATTATCGCTATAACTGTTATTATTATTCTTGTTACTATTATTATTATCCCTATTCCTCTTGTCTTTCTCCTTATAACTATTATTATTATCCTTATTATTATTATTATTATCGCTATAACTGTTATTATTATTCTTATTACTATTACTATTAACCGTTTTCCTCTTGTCTTTATCCTTATAACTATTATTATTATCCTTATTATTATTATTATTATTATCGCTATAACTGCTACTATTATTCTTGTTACTATTATTATTATCCCTATTCCTCTTGTATTTATCCTTATAACTATTATTATTATCCTTATTATTATTATTATTATCGCTATAACTGTTACTATTATTCTTGTTACTATTATTATTATCCCTATTCCTCTTGTCTTTCTCCTTATAACTATTATTATTATGCTTATTATTATTATTATTATCGCTATAACTGTTATTATTATTCTTGTTACTATTATTATTATCGCTACAACTGTTATTATTATTCTTATTACTATTGTTACTATCCGTATACTCTTGTCTTTATCCATATAACTATTATTATTAGTCCTTTTTACTATTATTATTATCGCTACAACTGTTATTATTATTGTTATTACTATTATTATTATCGCTATTGCCCTTGTCTTTATCCTTATAACTATTATTATTATCGCTATAACTGTTATTATTATCCTTAATACTATTATTATTATCGCTATAACTGTTATTATTATGGTTATTCTATTGTTACTATCCCTATTACTCTTGTCTTTATCCATATAACTATTATTATTAATCCTTTTTACTATTATTATTATCGCTACAACTGTTATTATTATTGTTATTAATATTATTATTATCGCTATTGCCCTTGTCTTTATCCTTATAACTATTATTATTATCCTTATTACTATTATTATTATCGCTATAACTGTTATTATTATGGTTATTCTATTGTTACTATCCCTATTACTCTTGTCTTTATCCTTATAACTATTATTATTATCCTTAACACTATTATTATTATCGCTATAACTGTTATTATTATTCTTGTTACTATAATTACTGTCCGTATTACTCTTGCCTTTATCCTTAATACTATTATTATAATCGCTATAACTGTTATTATTATAGGTATTCTATTGTTACTATCCCTATTCCTCTTGTCTTTCTCCTTATAACTATTATTATTATCCTTAACACTATTATTATTATCGCTATAACTGTTATTATTATTCTTGTTACTATTATTATTATCCCTATTCCTCTTGTCTTTCTCCTTATAACTATTATTATTATCCTTATTATTATTATTATTATCGCTATAACTGTTATTATTATTCTTATTACTATTACTATTAACCGTTTTCCTCTTGTCTTTATCCTTATAACTATTATTATTATCCTTATTATTATTATTATTATTATCGCTATAACTGTTACTATTATTCTTGTTACTATTATTATTATCCCTATTCCTCTTGTATTTATCCTTATAACTATTATTATTATCCTTATTATTATTATTATTATCGCTATAACTGTTACTATTATTCTTGTTACTATTATTATTATCCCTATTCCTCTTGTCTTTCTCCTTATAACTATTATTATTATGCTTATTATTATTATTATTATCGCTATAACTGTTATTATTATTCTTGTTACTATTATTATTATCGCTACAACTGTTATTATTATTCTTATTACTATTGTTACTATCCGTATTACTCTTGTCTTTATCCATATAACTATTATTATTAATCCTTTTTACTATTATTATTATCGCTACAACTGTTATTATTATTGTTATTACTATTATTATTATCACTATTGCCCTTGTCTTTATCCTTATAACTATTATTATTATCGCTATAACTGTTATTATTATCCTTAATACTATTATTATTATCGCTATAACTGTTATTATTATGGTTATTCTATTGTTACTATCCCTATTACTCTTGTCTTTATCCATATAACTATTATTATTAATCCTTTTTACTATTATTATTATCGCTACAACTGTTATTATTATTGTTATTACTATTATTATTATCGCTATTGCCCTTGTCTTTATCCTTATAACTATTATTATTATCCTTATTACTATTCTTATTATCGCTATAACTGTTATTATTATGGTTATTCTATTGTTACTATCCCTATTACTCTTGTCTTTATCCTTATAACTATTATTATTATCGCTAATAATTGTTATTATTATTCTTATTACTATTATTATTATCCCTATTCCTCTTGTATTTATCCTTATAACTATTATTATTATCCTTATTATTATTATTATTATTATCGCTATAACTGTTATTATTATTGTTGTTACTATTATTACTGTCCGTATTACTCTTGCCTTTATCCTTAATACTATTATTATTATCGCTATAACTGTTGTTATTATTATTGTTACTATTATTATTATCCCTATTCATCTTGTCTATATCCTTATAACTATTATTATTATCCTTATTACTATTATTATTATCGCTATAACTGTTATTATTATTCTTGTTACTATTATTACTGTCCGTATTACTCTTGCCTTTATCCTCAATACTATTATTATTATCGCTATAACTGTTATTATTGTTCTTGTTACTATTATTATTATCCCTATTCCTCTTGTCTTTCTCCTTATAACTATTATTATTATCCTTATTATTATTATTTTATTATCGCTATAACTGTTATTATTATTCTTATTACTATTACTATTATCCCTATTCCTCTTGTCTATATCCTTATAACTATTATTATTATCCTTATTACTATTATTATTATCGCTATAACTGTTATTATTATTCTTGTTACAATTATTACTGTCCGTATTACTATTGCCTTTATCCTTAATACTATTATTATTACCGCTATAACTGTTATTATAATCCTTGTTACTATTATTATTATCCCTATTCCTTTTGTCTTTCTCCTTATAACTATTATTGTTATCCTTATTATTATTATTATTATCGCTATAACTGTTGTTATTATTATTGTTACTATTATTATTATCCCTATTCCTCTTGTCTTTCTCCTTATAACTATTATTATTATCGCTATAACTGTTATTATTATTCTGATTACTATTACTATTATCCCTATTCCTCTTGTATTTATCCTTATAACTATTATTATTATTATTATTATCGCTAAAACTGTTATTATTATCCTTAATACTATTATTATTATCGCTATAACTGTTATTATTATTCTTGTTATTATTATTATTATCCCTATTCCTCTTGTCTTTCACCTTATAACTATTATTATTATCGCTATACCTGTTATTATTATCCTTAATACTATTATTGTTATCGCTATAACTGTTATTATTATTCTTGTTACTATTATTATTATCCCTATTCCTCTTGTCTTTCTCCTTATAACTATTATTATTATCCTTATTATTATTATTATTATCGCTATAACTGTTATTATTATTCTTGTTACTATTATTATTATCGCTATAACTGTTATTATTATTCTTATTACTATTGTTACTATCCGTATTACTCTTGTCTTTATCCATATAACTATTATTATTAATCCTTTTTACTATTATTATTATTGCTACAACTGTTATTATTATTGTTATTACCATTATTATTATCGCTATTGCCCTTGTCTTTATCCTTATAACTATTATTATTATCCTTATTACTATAATTATTATCGCTATAACTGTTATTATTATCCTTAATACTATTATTATTATCGCTATAACTGTTATTATTATGCTTATTCTATTGTTACTATCCCTATTACTCTTGTCTTTATCCTTATAACTATTATTATTATCCTTAACACTATTATTATTATCGCTATAACTGTTATTATTATTCTTGTTACTATTATTACTGTCCGCATTACTCTTGCCTTTATCCTTAATACTCTTATTATTATCGCTATAACTGTTATTATTGTTCTTGTTACTATTATTATTATCCCTATTCCTCTTGTCTTTCTCCTTATAACTATTATTATTATCCTTATTATTAATATTATTATCGCTATAACTGTTGTTATTATTATTGTTACTTTTATTATTATCCCAATTCCTCTTGTCTTTCACCTTATAACTATTATTATTATCGCTATAACTGTTATTATTATTCTTGTTACTATTATTACTGTCCGTATTACTCTTGCCTTTATCCTTAATACTATTATTATTATCGCTACAACTGTTATTATTATTCTTGCTACTACTATTGTTATCCCTATTCCTCTTGTCTTTCTCCTAATACCTATCATAATTATCCTTATTATTATTATTATTATCGCTATAACTGTTATTATTATCATTAATACTATTATTATTATCGCTATAACTGTTATTATTATGGTTATTCTATTGTTACTATCCCTATTACTCTTGTCTTTATCCTTATAACTATTATTATTATCCTTAACACTATTATTATTATCGCTATAACTGTTATTAGTATTCTTGTTACTATAATTACTGTCCGTATTACTCTTGCCTTTATCCTTAATACTATTATTATTATCGCTATAACTGTTACTATTATTCCTGTTACTATTATTATTATCCCTATTCCTCTTGTCTTTCTCCTTATAAATATTATTATTATCCTTATTATTATTATTATTATCGCTATAACTGTTATTATTATTCTTGTTACTATTATTATTATCGCTATAACTGTTAATATTATTCTTATTACTATTACTATTATCCCTATACCTCTTGTATTTATCCTTATAACTATTATTATTATCCTTATTACTATTATTATTATCGCTATAACTGTTATTATTATCCTTAATACTATTATTATTATCGCTATAACTGTTATTATTATGGTTATTCTATTGTTACTCTCCCTATTACTCTTGTCTTTATCCTTATAACTATTATTATTATCCTTAACACTATTATTATTATCGCTATAACTGTTATTATTATTCTTGTTACTATAATTACTGTCCGTATTACTCTTGCCTTTATCCTTAATACTATTATTATTATCGCTATAACTGTTGTTATTATGGTTATTCTATTGTTACTATCCCTATTACTCTTGTCTTTATCCTTATAACTATTATTATTATCCTTAACACTATTATTATTATCGCTATAACTGTTATTAGTATTCTTGTTACTATAATTACTGTCCGTATTACTCTTGCCTTTATACTTAATACTATTATTATTATCGCTATAACTGTTATTATTATTCTTGTTACTATTATTATTATCCCTATTCCTCTTGTCTTTCTGCTTATAACTATTATTATTATCCTTATTATTATTATTATTATCGCTATAACTGTTATTATTATGGTTATTCTCTTGTTACTATCCCTATTACTCTTGTCTTTATCCTTATAACTATTATTATTATCCTTAACACTATTATTATTATCGCTATAACTGTTATTATTATTCTTGTTACTATAATTACTGTCCGTATTACTCTTGCCTTTATCCTTAATACTATTATTATTATCGCTATAACTGTTACTATTATTCTTGTTACTATTATTATTATCCCTATTCCTCTTGTCTTTCTCCTTATAAATATTATTATTATCCTTATTATTATTATTATTATCGCTATAACTGTTATTATTATTCTTGTTACTATTATTATTATCGCTATAACTGTTATTATTATTCTTATTACTATTACTATTATCCCTATTCCTCTTGTATTTATCCTTATAACTATTATTATTATCCTTATTACTATTATTATTATCGCTATAACTGTTATTATTATCCTTAATACTATTATTATTATCGCTATAACTGTTATTATTATGCTGATTCTATTGTTACTATCTCTATTACTCTTGTCTTTCTCCTTATAACTATTATTATTATCCTTATTATTATTATTATTATCGCTATAACTGTTACTATTATTCTTGTTACTTTTATTATTATCCCTATTCCTCTTGTCTTTCTCCTTATAACTATTATTATTATCCTTATTATTATTATTATTATCGCTATAACAGTTATTATTATTCTTATTACTATTACTATTAACCGTATTCCTCTTGTCTTTATCCTTATAACTATTATTATTATCCTTATTATTATTATTATTATTATCGCTATAACTGTTATTATTATCCTTATTACTATTATTATTATCGCTATAACTGTTATTATTATGGTTATTCTATTGTTACTATCCGTATTACTCTTGCCTTTCTCCTTATAACTATTATTATTATCGCTATAACTGTTATTATTATTCTTATTACTATTACTATTATCCCTATTCCTCTTGTATTTATCCTTATAACTATTATTATTATCCTTATTATTATTATTATTATCGCTATAACTGTTACTATTATTCTTGTCACTATTATTATTATCCCTATTCCTCTTGTCTTTCTCCATATAACTATTATTATTATCCTTATTATTATTATTATTATCGCTATAACTGTTATTATTATTCTTGTTACTATTATTATTATCGCTATAACTGTTATTATTATGGTTATTCTATTGTTACTATTCCTATTACTCTTGTCTTTATCCTTATAACTATTATTATTATCCTTATTACTATTATTATTATCGCTATAACTGGTATTATTATTCTTGTTACTATTATTACTGTCCGTATTACTCTTGCCTTTATCCTTAATACTATTATTATTATCGCTACAACTGTTATTATTATTCTTGCTACTACTATTGTTATCCCTATTCCTCTTGTCTTTCTCCTAATACCTATCATAATTATCCTTATTATTATTATTATTATCGCTATAACTGTTATTATTATCCTTAATACTATTATTATTATCGCTATAACTGTTATTATTATGGTTATTCTATTGTTACTATCCCTATTACTCTTGTCTTTATCCTTATAACTATTATTATTATCCTTAACACTATTATTATTATCGCTATAACTGTTATTAGTATTCTTGTTACTATAATTACTGTCCGTATTACTCTTGCCTTTATCCTTAATACTATTATTATTATCGCTATAACTGTTATTATTATTCTTGTTACTATTATTATTATCCCTATTCCTCTTGTCTTTCTGCTTATAACTATTATTATTATCCTTATTATTATTATTATTATCGCTATAACTGTTATTATTATGGTTATTCTCTTGTTACTATTCCTATTACTCTTGTCTTTATCCTTATAACTATTATTATTATCCTTAACACTATTATTATTCTCGCTATAACTGTTATTATTATTCTTGTTACTATAATTACTGTCCGTATTACTCTTGCCTTTATCCTTAATACTATTATTATTATCGCTATAACTGTTACTATTATTCTTGTTACTATTATTATTATCCCTATTCCTCTTGTCTTTCTCCTTATAAATATTATTATTATCCTTATTATTATTATTATTATCGCTATAACTGTTATTATTATTCTTGTTACTATTATTATTATCGCTATAACTGTTATTATTATTCTTATTACTATTACTATTATCCCTATTCCTCTTGTATTTATCCATATAACTATTATTATTATCCTTATTACTATTATTATTATCGCTATAACTGTTATTATTATCCTTAATACTATCATTATTATCGCTATAACTGTTATTATTATGGTTATTCTATTGTTACTATCTCTATTACTCTTGTCTTTATCCTTATAACTATTATCATTATCCTTATGGCTATTATTATTATCGCTATAACTGTTATTATTATTCTTGTTACTATTATTATTATCCCTATTGCCCTTGTCTTTATCCTTATAACTATTATTATTATCGCTAATAACTGTTATTATTATTCTTATTACTATTATTATTATCGCTATAACTGTTATTATTATGGTTATTCTATTGTTACTATCCCTATTACTCTTGTCTTTATCCTTATAACTATTATTATTATCCTTATTACTATTATTATTATCGCTATAACTGTTATTATTATCCTTATTACTATTATTATTATCGCTATAACTGTTATTATTATGCTGATTCTATTGTTACTATCTCTATTACTCTTGTCTTTATCCTTATAACTATTATCATTATCCTTATGGCTATTATTATTATCGCTATAACTGTTATTATTATTCTTGTTACTATTATTATTATCCCTATTGCCCTTGTCTTTATCCTTATAACTATTATTATTATCCTTATTACTATTATTATTATCGCTATAACTGTTATTATTATTCTTGTTACTATTATTATTATCCCTATTCCTCTTGTCTTTCTCCTTATAACTATTATTATTATCCTTATTATTATTATTATTATCGCTATAACTGTTACTATTATTCTTGTTACTATTATTATTATCCCTATTCCTCTTGTCTTTCTCCTTATAACTATTATTATTATCCTTATTATTATTATTATTATCGCTATAACTGTTATTATTATTCTTGTTACTATTATTATTATCGCTATAACTGTTATTATTATTCTTGTTACTATTATTATTATCGCTATAACTGTTATTATTATGGTTATTCTATTGTTACTATTCCTATTACTCTTGTCTTTATCCTTATAACTATTATTATTATCCTTATTACTATTATTATTATCGCTATAACTGGTATGATTATTCTTGTTACTATTATTACTGTCCGTATTACTCTTGCCTTTATCCTTAATACTATTATTATTATCGCTACAACTGTTATTATTATTCTTGCTACTACTATTGTTATCCCTATTCCTCTTGTCTTTCTCCTAATACCTATCATAATTATCCTTATTATTATTATTATTATCGCTATAACTGTTATTATTATCATTAATACTATTATTATTATCGCTATAACTGTTATTATTATGGTTATTCTATTGTTACTATCCCTATTACTCTTGTCTTTATCCTTATAACTATTATTATTATCCTTAACACTATTATTATTATCGCTATAACTGTTATTAGTATTCTTGTTACTATAATTACTGTCCGTATTACTCTTGCCTTTATCCTTAATACTATTATTATTATCGCTATAACTGTTACTATTATTCCTGTTACTATTATTATTATCCCTATTCCTCTTGTCTTTCTCCTTATAAATATTATTATTATCCTTATTATTATTATTATTATCGCTATAACTGTTATTATTATTCTTGTTACTATTATTATTATCGCTATAACTGTTAATATTATTCTTATTACTATTACTATTATCCCTATACCTCTTGTATTTATCCTTATAACTATTATTATTATCCTTATTACTATTATTATTATCGCTATAACTGTTATTATTATCCTTAATACTATTATTATTATCGCTATAACTGTTATTATTATGGTTATTCTATTGTTACTCTCCCTATTACTCTTGTCTTTATCCTTATAACTATTATTATTATCCTTAACACTATTATTATTATCGCTATAACTGTTATTATTATTCTTGTTACTATAATTACTGTCCGTATTACTCTTGCCTTTATCCTTAATACTATTATTATTATCGCTATAACTGTTGTTATTATGGTTATTCTATTGTTACTATCCCTATTACTCTTGTCTTTATCCTTATAACTATTATTATTATCCTTAACACTATTATTATTATCGCTATAACTGTTATTAGTATTCTTGTTACTATAATTACTGTCCGTATTACTCTTGCCTTTATACTTAATACTATTATTATTATCGCTATAACTGTTATTATTATTCTTGTTACTATTATTATTATCCCTATTCCTCTTGTCTTTCTGCTTATAACTATTATTATTATCCTTATTATTATTATTATTATCGCTATAACTGTTATTATTATGGTTATTCTCTTGTTACTATCCCTATTACTCTTGTCTTTATCCTTATAACTATTATTATTATCCTTAACACTATTATTATTATCGCTATAACTGTTATTATTATTCTTGTTACTATAATTACTGTCCGTATTACTCTTGCCTTTATCCTTAATACTATTATTATTATCGCTATAACTGTTATTATTATTCTTGTTACTATTATTATTATCCCTATTCCTCTTGTCTTTCTGCTTATAACTATTATTATTATCCTTATTATTATTATTATTATCGCTATAACTGTTATTATTATGGTTATTCTCTTGTTACTATTCCTATTACTCTTGTCTTTATCCTTATAACTATTATTATTATCCTTAACACTATTATTATTCTCGCTATAACTGTTATTATTATTCTTGTTACTATAATTACTGTCCGTATTACTCTTGCCTTTATCCTTAATACTATTATTATTATCGCTATAACTGTTACTATTATTCTTGTTACTATTATTATTATCCCTATTCCTCTTGTCTTTCTCCTTATAAATATTATTATTATCCTTATTATTATTATTATTATCGCTATAACTGTTATTATTATTCTTGTTACTATTATTATTATCGCTATAACTGTTATTATTATTCTTATTACTATTACTATTATCCCTATTCCTCTTGTATTTATCCATATAACTATTATTATTATCCTTATTACTATTATTATTATCGCTATAACTGTTATTATTATCCTTAATACTATCATTATTATCGCTATAACTGTTATTATTATGGTTATTCTATTGTTACTATCTCTATTACTCTTGTCTTTATCCTTATAACTATTATCATTATCCTTATGGCTATTATTATTATCGCTATAACTGTTATTATTATTCTTGTTACTATTATTATTATCCCTATTGCCCTTGTCTTTATCCTTATAACTATTATTATTATCGCTAATAACTGTTATTATTATTCTTATTACTATTATTATTATCGCTATAACTGTTATTATTATGGTTATTCTATTGTTACTATCCCTATTACTCTTGTCTTTATCCTTATAACTATTATTATTATCCTTATTACTATTATTATTATCGCTATAACTGTTATTATTATCCTTATTACTATTATTATTATCGCTATAACTGTTATTATTATGCTGATTCTATTGTTACTATCTCTATTACTCTTGTCTTTATCCTTATAACTATTATCATTATCCTTATGGCTATTATTATTATCGCTATAACTGTTATTATTATTCTTGTTACTATTATTATTATCCCTATTGCCCTTGTCTTTATCCTTATAACTATTATTATTATCCTTATTACTATTATTATTATCGCTATAACTGTTATTATTATTCTTGTTACTATTATTATTATCCCTATTCCTCTTGTCTTTCTCCTTATAACTATTATTATTATCCTTATTATTATTATTATTATCGCTATAACTGTTACTATTATTCTTGTTACTATTATTATTATCCCTATTCCTCTTGTCTTTCTCCTTATAACTATTATTATTATCCTTATTATTATTATTATTATCGCTATAACTGTTATTATTATTCTTGTTACTATTATTATTATCGCTATAACTGTTATTATTATTCTTGTTACTATTATTATTATCGCTATAACTGTTATTATTATGGTTATTCTATTGTTACTATTCCTATTACTCTTGTCTTTATCCTTATAACTATTATTATTATCCTTATTACTATTATTATTATCGCTATAACTGGTATGATTATTCTTGTTACTATTATTACTGTCCGTATTACTCTTGCCTTTATCCTTAATACTATTATTATTATCGCTACAACTGTTATTATTATTCTTGCTACTACTATTGTTATCCCTATTCCTCTTGTCTTTCTCCTAATACCTATCATAATTATCCTTATTATTATTATTATTATCGCTATACCTGTTATTATTATCCTTAATACTATTATTATTATCGCTATAACTGTTATTATTATGGTTATTCTATTGTTACTATCCCTATTACTCTTGTCTTTATCCTTATAACTATTATTATTATCCTTAACACTATTATTATTATCGCTATAACTGTTATTAGTATTCTTGTTACTATAATTACTGTCCGTATTACTCTTGCCTTTATCCTTAAAACTATTATTATTATCGCTATAACTGTTATTATTATTCTTGTTACTATTATTATTATCCCTATTCCTCTTGTCTTTCTGCTTATAACTATTATTATTATTATTATTATCGCTATAACTGTTATTATTATGGTTATTCTCTTGTTACTATCCCTATTACTCTTGTCTTTATCCTTATAACTATTATTATTATCCTTAACACTATTATTATTATCGCTATAACTGTTATTATTATTCTTGTTACTATAATTACTGTCCGTATTACTCTTGCCTTTATCCTTAATACTATTATTATTATCGCTATAACTGTTACTATTATTCTTGTTACTATTATTATTATCCCTATTCCTCTTGTCTTTCTCCTTATAAATATTATTATTATCCTTATTATTATTATTATTATCGCTATAACTGTTATTATTATTCTTGTTACTATTATTATTATCGCTATAACTGTTATTATTATTCTTATTACTATTACTATTATCCCTATTCCTCTTGTATTTATCCTTATAACTATTATTATTATCCTTATTACTATTATTATTATCGCTATAACTGTTATTATTATCCTTAATACTATTATTATTATCGCTATAACTGTTATTATTATGCTGATTCTATTGTTACTATCTCTATTACTCTTGTCTTTATCCTTATAACTATTATCATTATCCTTATGGCTATTATTATTATCGCTATAACTGTTATTATTATTCTTGTTACTATTATTATTATCCCTATTGCCCTTGTCTTTATCCTTATAACTATTATTATTATCCTTATTACTATTATTATTATCGCTATAACTGTTATTATTATTCTTGTTACTATTATTATTAACCCTATTCCTCTTGTCTTTCTCCTTATAACTATTATTATTATCCTTATTATTATTATTATTATCGCTATAACTGTTACTATTATTCTTGTTACTTTTATTATTATCCCTATTCCTCTTGTCTTTCTCCTTATAACTATTATTATTATCCTTATTATTATTATTATTATCGCTATAACAGTTATTATTATTCTTATTACTATTACTATTAACCGTATTCCTCTTGTCTTTATCCTTATAACTATTATTATTATCCTTATTATTATTATTATTATTATCGCTATAACTGTTATTATTATCCTTATTACTATTATTATTATCGCTATAACTGTTATTATTATGGTTATTCTATTGTTACTATCCGTATTACTCTTGCCTTTCTCCTTATAACTATTATTATTATCGCTATAACTGTTATTATTATTCTTATTACTATTACTATTATCCCTATTCCTCTTGTATTTATCCTTATAACTATTATTATTATCCTTATTATTATTATTATTATCGCTATAACTGTTACTATTATTCTTGTCACTATTATTATTATCCCTATTCCTCTTGTCTTTCTCCATATAACTATTATTATTATCCTTATTATTATTATTATTATCGCTATAACTGTTATTATTATTCTTGTTACTATTATTATTATCGCTATAACTGTTATTATTATGGTTATTCTATTGTTACTATTCCTATTACTCTTGTCTTTATCCTTATAACTATTATTATTATCCTTATTACTATTATTATTATCGCTATAACTGGTATTATTATTCTTGTTACTATTATTACTGTCCGTATTACTCTTGCCTTTATCCTTAATACTATTATTATTATTCTTGCTACTACTATTGTTATCCCTATTCCTCTTGTCTTTCTCCTAATACCTATCATAATTATCCTTATTATTATTATTATTATCGCTATAACTGTTATTATTATCCTTAATACTATTATTATTATCGCTATAACTGTTATTATTATGGTTATTCTATTGTTACTATCCCTATTACTCTTGTCTTTATCCTTATAACTATTATTATTATCCTTAACACTATTAATATTATCGCTATAACTGTTATTAGTATTCTTGTTACTATAATTACTGTCCGTATTACTCTTGCCTTTATCCTTAATACTATTATTATTATCGCTATAACTGTTATTATTATGGTTATTCTATTGTTACTATCCCTATTCCTCTTGTCTTTCTCCTTATAACTATTATTATTATCCTTAACACTATTATTATTATCGCTATAACTGTTATTATTATTCTTGTTACTATAATTACTGTCCGTATTACTCTTGCCTTTATCCTTAATACTATTATTATTATCGCTATAACTGTTATTATTATTCTTGTTACTATTATTATTATCCCTATTCCTCTTGTCTTTCTCCTTATAACTATTATTATTATCCTTATTATTATTATTATTATCGCTATAACTGTTATTATTATTCTTATTACTATTACTATTAACCGTTTTCCTCTTGTCTTTATCCTTATAACTATTATTATTATCCTTATTATTATTATTATTATTATCGCTATAACTGTTATTATTATCCTTATTACTATTATTATTATCGCTATAACTGTTATTATTATGGTTATTCTATTGTTACTATCCGTATTACTCTTGCCTTTCTCCTTATAACTATTATTATTATCGCTATAACTGTTATTATTATTCTTATTACTATTACTATTATCCCTATTCCTCTTGTATTTATCCTTATAACTATTATTATTATCCTTATTATTATTATTATTATCGCTATAACTGTTACTATTATTCTTGTCACTATTATTATTATCCCTATTCCTCTTGTCTTTCTCCATATAACTATTATTATTATCCTTATTATTATTATTATTATCGCTATAACTGTTATTATTATTCTTGTTACTATTATTATTATCGCTATAACTGTTATTATTATGGTTATTCTATTGTTACTATTCCTATTACTCTTGTCTTTATCCTTATAACTATTATTATTATCCTTATTACTATTATTATTATCGCTATAACTGGTATTATTATTCTTGTTACTATTATTACTGTCCGTATTACTCTTGCCTTTATCCTTAATACTATTATTATTATCGCTACAACTGTTATTATTATTCTTGCTACTACTATTGTTATCCCTATTCCTCTTGTCTTTCTCCTAATACCTATCATAATTATCCTTATTATTATTATTATTATCGCTATAACTGTTATTATTATCCTTAATACTATTATTATTATCGCTATAACTGTTATTATTATGGTTATTCTATTGTTACTATCCCTATTACTCTTGTCTTTATCCTTATAACTATTATTATTATCCTTAACACTATTATTATTATCGCTATAACTGTTATTAGTATTCTTGTTACTATAATTACTGTCCGTATTACTCTTGCCTTTATCCTTAATACTATTATTATTATCGCTATAACTGTTATTATTATGGTTATTCTATTGTTACTATCCCTATTCCTCTTGTCTTTCTCCTTATAACTATTATTATTATCCTTAACACTATTATTATTATCGCTATAACTGTTATTATTATTCTTGTTACTATAATTACTGTCCGTATTACTCTTGCCTTTATCCTTAATACTATTATTATTATCGCTATAACTGTTATTATTATTCTTGTTACTATTATTATTATCCCTATTCCTCTTGTCTTTCTCCTTATAACTATTATTATTATCCTTATTATTATTATTATTATCGCTATAACTGTTATTATTATTCTTATTACTATTACTATTAACCGTTTTCCTCTTGTCTTTATCCTTATAACTATTATTATTATCCTTATTATTATTATTATTATTATCGCTATAACTGTTACTATTATGCTTGTTACTATTATTATTATCCCTATTCCTCTTGTATTTATCCTTATAACTATTATTATTATCCTTATTATTATTATTATTATCGCTATAACTGTTACTATTATTCTTGTTACTATTATTATTATCCCTATTCCTCTTGTCTTTCTCCTTATAACTATTATTATTATGCTTATTATTATTATTATTATCGCTATAACTGTTATTATTATTCTTGTTACTATTATTATTATCGCTACAACTGTTATTATTATTCTTATTACTATTGTTACTATCCGTATTACTCTTGTCTTTATCCATATAACTATTATTATTAATCCTTTTTACTATTATTATTATCGCTACAACTGTTATTATTATTGTTATTACTATTAATATTATCGCTATTGCCCTTGTCTTTATCCTTATAACTATTATTATTATCGCTATAACTGTTATTATTATCCTTAATACTATTGTTATTATCGCTACAACTGTTATTATTATGGTTATTCTATTGTTACTATCTCTATTACTCTTGTCTTTATCCTTATAACTATTATCATTATCCTTATGGCTATTATTATTATCGCTATAACTGTTATTATTATGCTTGTTACTATTATTATTATCCCTATTGCCCTTGCCTTTATCCTTATAACTATTATTATTATCGCTAATAACTGTTATTATTATTCTTATTACTATTATTATTATCGCTATAACTGTTATTATTATGGTTATTCTATTGTTACTATCCCTATTACTCTTGTCTTTATCCTTATAACTATTATTATTATCCTTATTACTATTATTATTATCGCTATAACTGTTATTATTATCCTTATTACTATTATTATTATCGCTATAACTGTTATTATTATGCTGATTCTATTGTTACTATCTCTATTACTCTTGTCTTTATCCTTATAACTATTATCATTATCCTTATGGCTATTATTATTATCGCTATAACTGTTATTATTATTCTTGTTACTATTATTATTATCCCTATTGCCCTTGTCTTTATCCTTATAACTATTATTATTATCCTTATTACTATTATTATTATCGCTATAACTGTTATTATTATTCTTGTTACTATTATTATTATCCCTATTCCTCTTGTCTTTCTCCTTATAACTATTATTATTATCCTTATTATTATTATTATTATCGCTATAACTGTTACTATTATTCTTGTTACTATTATTATTATCCCTATTCCTCTTGTCTTTCTCCTTATAACTATTATTATTATCCTTATTATTATTATTATTATCGCTATAACTGTTACTATTATTCTTATTACTATTACTATTATCCCTATTCCTCTTGTATTTATCCTTATAACTATTATTATTATCCTTATTATTATTATTATTATCGCTATAACTGTTATTATTATCCTTAATACAATTATTATTATCGCTATAACTGTTATTATTATTCTTGTTACTATTATTATTATCCCTATTCCTCTTGTCTTTCTCCTTATAACTATTATTATTATCGCTATAACTGTTGTTATTTTTCTTGTTACTATTATTATTATCCCTATTCGTCTTGTCTTTCTCCTTATAACTATTATTATTATCCTTATTATTACTATTATTATCGCTATAACTGTTACTATTATTCTTGTTACTATTATTATTATCCCTATTCCTCTTGTATTTATCCTTATGTAACGTCCCCAGTCCACAACAAACACCCAACAAGTGGATAAGTAGGGAAATCGTGTTATACGTATATTTTTATTTTTGTTATCGACCGCGATTACCGACCGCACCATAAAAATTCGCGCGGTAATGGTCCAGGGTAGAACGCGTGCAACATTGTTAAATTAGATCACCGATCGATGGCGCGCGCGTTAGTTAGACAGAGATGCCAAATACACATCGAGAAAGAATGATCATAAATTATTATTTAAACAATCATATTATTATTTATTTATTGACCATAAACCAAGAAGTATTTTTAGTTATTATTTTGCGTATTATTTGTGATTAATTATTGTCTTATTAAAATACTTGTATTATCCCGCCAATCTGCGTATATAAAATTAATTAGAACCACGATTTAGCAAGTTAGCTTGTGAAATATTAATTAATAGTAAATCAAAACGTATTTTTCTTAATCAAACTAATATATTTTCTTTATTAAATAAAGCGTAATAAAGTAGTAATAGTTTTTATGCGTGTCTAAACTCGCCACTTGGCGCGAAAAACCCATGAGTCTCTGGGTATAAAAGGGCGTGCAGCGAAAGCCCAGTGTGCAGAACAATCTTTGAAGTACTACGCGACGGACCTCTTAGGAGAAGTATCAAGTGACGAATTGGAGCAGTTTTAGCTGGTAAGAGCCTAAAGGATTCTTAGTTTTAACTGGACAGCGGGTGTCAGCCATTTGGATACTTGATCGTTGGGTCGTTTTAGTAGCCAGCGAACAGCAGGCTCCCCATTCAAACGATCTTGTCTCCGAAACTCCGAAAGGAGAGTGTTACGCTCAGCCCCAGAAGGAACTAAGACATCAAACAAGAGCTCTTCAGCCACTCATAGAATTTATTATTTTTGCCGAGTTACAAATTCGCCGTCAGATTCTCGGAGTTCGCTCTGGGTAGTTTAGTAGCCAGCGAATAGCAGGCTCCCCATTTTGAGCGGCTTGGTCTCTGAAGCCCGTGTGTTTTGGGTGGCGTTTCGGTAGCTCCGGAATGTTAAAGTCGAGTCATACTAAATTTGCAACCCTGTTGGACATACGTTGTTCATCTGACTCTTGTATCGTTGGGTCGTTCTAGTAGCCAGCGAACAGCAGGCTCCCCAATTAAGCGATCAAGTTTTGGGTGTCAATTTGTGCTCCGACTAAAAGGGCCATGAAACTTATAGTTGTAGAGTCAAGCAAAGAGTAGCTGCTCCCGTCCAACTATATTCTTAGTTAAAATTTCGGTATTATAGAAAGATCAGATATTGTTCTGTCACCAGTCGGGATCTAGATCCATTCTAAACCACGTCTTTTACATTTTATTCGATCAAATAAGTAACTTTGTTTAAACCGCGTTTCTTGCGTTGCGTCATAGCAATCGATTAAATAGTTAACTAATAATACGTACCTTTGTTGAAATCCGCGTAGTTAGCTACCGATTTGCGTTTTTCGATACCAATTATATAATAACCAACAATACATATCTTTTTTATATCTTCGACTAAATTATTAATTTAATAAAATTATTAATTGTAATCCTCTATTTTTCACAACCAATTCATTGAATAAACCTAATTAACGAAAGGTATTAACCTGTAGATTTTACTCTTTAACCACACGCCAAACGAACCCCACATCTTTAGAATTAGTTATAATAAGAACGAGTCGCTTAATAGGCAAATGCCGCTCTTTGCCTTACGAGTGCTGTAAACACCCGGGTCTAGCACCAGGGACGTTACACTTATAACTATTATTATTATCCTTATTATTACTATTATTATCGCTATAACTGTTACTATTATTCTTGTTACTATTATTATTATCCCTATTCCTCTTGTCTTTCTCCTTATAACTATTATTATTATCCTTATTATTATTATTATTATCGCTATAACTGTTACTATTATTCTTGTTACTATTATTATTATCCCTATTCCTCTTGTCTTTCTCCTTATAACTATTATTATTATCCTTATTATTATTATTATTATCGCTTTAACTGTTATTATTATTCTTGTTACTATTATTATTATCGCTATAACTGTTATTATTATTCTTATTACTATTGTTACTATCCGTATTACTCTTGTCTTTATCCATATAACTATTATTATTAATCCTTTTTACTATTATTATTATCGCTACAACTGTTATTATTATTGTTATTACTATTATTATTATCGCTATTGCCCTTGTCTTTATCCTTATAACTATTATTATTATCGCTATAACTGTTATTATTATCCTTAATACTATTATTATTATCGCTATAACTGTTATTATTATGGTTATTCTATTGTTACTATCCCTATTACTCTTGTCTTTATCCTTATAACTATTATTATTATCACTATAATTGTTACTATTATTCTTGTTACTATTATTATTATCCCAATTCCTCTTGTCTTTCTCCTTATAAATATTATTATTATCCTTATTATTATTATTATTATCGCTATAACTGTTACTATTATTCTTGTTACTATTATTATTATCCCTATTCCTCTTGTCTTTCTCCTTATAACTATTATTATTATCCTTATTATTATTATTATTATCGCTATAACTGTTATTATTATTCTTGTTACTATTATTATTATCGCTATAACTGTTATTATTATTCTTATTACTATTGTTACTATTCGTATTACTCTTGTCTTTATCCATATAACTTGTTGGATACGTAAGGAAAATAACAGACGGTTTGGGATTAATTAATTATTTATTGTCGAAAACGAAGGGTACAACTCGTAATTAGAGTCGACGACGATAATTGATCAACAATAATAATCGATATATATCTCAAACGATTCCAATAAGTATTTACAATAAAACCACAACTAAGTATTAACTCAATAATGTTAATAGTTAAATAATGTGCAACAATAGTCAAAATAAGGAACGTAATGTTTCTGAAATTATAATCGAGAATTGACGAACGAAAACTAAGTATGTATGCTTTGTAAACAGCGCGCAAGGACGGAGCGATCTACGACCGAATCGAGCGGCGGCTATCGAAAGAATGATAACAATTCTTAATCCGTCGCGGTTCGGACCCCGCCGAGTCACGTGGTCCTTCCCCCACTACGGACAATACCGATTCGAAAACCTGGTGGCTTTGCTCTTGGGTTAGCCTGAACGTCTCGGAAATTACCAAAGTAATTTCCGTCCGTGGACCCTCACAACAAGAGATGCCTTGAATCTCCCTAACGGGGTTTAATGGAGGCCTCAGAGGGACGTTGTGAACGCCCCCCCTAGCCACGGCTTGACGGCCCCAGGTTCGCATAAAGCGCCCCCGTGCACGCAAAGAGATCGCCAACCAGTCCATCAATTGACAATTAACCATGAACAATAAAAATTAAATGCCTCTCGTTTCGATCCGTTATTCCTCCGTATGCAAACGCAACAAATTCAATAAATATTAATAATTATAAACAAAATAAAATATTCGGACGTTCCTGTAATCAACATCACTATTATTATTAATCCTTTTTAATATTATTATTATCGCTACAACTGTTATTATTATTCTTGTTTCTATTATTATTATCCCTATTCCTCTTGTCTTTCTCCATATAACTATTATTATTATCGCTATAACTGTTATTATTACTCTTATTACTATTGTTACTATCCGTATTACTCTTGTCTTTATCCATATAACTATTATTATTAATCCTTTTTACTATTATTATTATCGCTACAACTGTTATTATTATTGTTATTACTATTATTATTATCCCTCTTGGCCTTGTCCTTATCATTATAATTATTATTATCATCCTTATTATTATTATTATTATCGCTATAACTGTTGTTATTATTCTTGTTACTATTATTATTATCCCTATTCCTCTTGTCTTTCTCCTTATAACTATGATTATTATCGCTATAACTGTTATTATTATTCTTATTACTATTGTTACTATCCGTATTACTCTTGTCTTTATCCATATAACTATTATTATTAATCCTTATTATTATTATTATTATCGCTATAACTGTTACTATTATTCTTGTTACTATTATTATTATCCCTATTCCTCTTGTTTTTCTCCTTATAACTATTATTATTATCCTTATTATTATTATTATTATCGCTATAACTGTTATTATTATTCTTGTTACTATTATTATTATCGCTATAACTGTTATTATTATGCTGATTCTATTGTTACTATCTCTATTACTCTTGTCTTTATCCTTATAACTATTATCATTATACTTATGGCTATATATTATTATCGCTATAACTGTTATTATTATTCTTGTTACTATTATTATTATCCCTATTGCCCTTGTCTTTATCCTTATAACTATTATTATTTTCCTTATTACTATTATTATTATCGCTACAACTGTTATTATTATTGTTATTACTATTATTATTATCCCTATTGGCCTTGTCCTTATCCTTATAACTATTATTATTATCCTTATTATTATTATTATTATCGCTATAACTGTTGTTATTATTCTTGTTACTATTATTATTATCCCTATTCCTCTTGTCTTTCTCCTTATAACTATTATTATTATCGCTATAACTGTTATTATTATTCTTATTACTATTACTATTAACCGTATTCCTCTTGTCTTTATCCTTATAACTATTATTATTATCCTTATTCTTATTATTATTATTATCGCTATAACTGTTATTATTATTCTTGTTACTATTATTATTATCGCTATAACTGTTATTATTATTCTTATTACTATTGTGACTATCCGTATTACTCTTGTCTTTATCCATATAACTATTATTATTAATCCTTTTTACTATTATTATTATCGCTACAACTGTTATTATTATTGTTATTACTATTATTATTATCCCTATTGGCCTTGTCCTTATCCTTATAACTATTATTATTATCCTTATTATTATTATTATTATCGCTATTATCCTTATTATTATTATTATTATCGCTAGAACTGTTATTATTATCCTTAACACTATTATTATTATCGCTATAACTGTTATTATTATGCTTATTCTATTGTTACTATCCCTATTACTCTTGTCTATATCCTTATAACTATTATTATTATCCTTATTACTATTATCATTATCGCTATAACTGTTATTATTATTCTTGCTACTATTATTATTACCGCTATAACTGTTATTATTATTCTTGCTACTATTATTACTATCCCTATTCCTTTTGTCTTTCTCCTTCTAACTATTATTACTATCCTTATTATTATTATTATTATCGCTATAACTGTTATTATTATTCTTATTACTATTACCATTATCCCTATTCCTCTTGTCTTTTTCCTTATAACTATTATTATTATCCTTATTATTATTATTATTTTCGCTATGACTATTATTATTATCCTTATTACTATTATTATTATCGCTAAAACTGTTATTATTATGTTTATTCTATTGTTACTATCCGTATTGCTCTTGCCTTTATCATTATAACTATTATTATTATCGCTATAACTGTTATTATTATTCTTATTACTATTACTATTATCCCTATTCCTCTTGTATTTATCCTTATAACTATTATTATTATCCTTATTATTATTATTATTATCGCTATAACTGTTATTATTATCCTTAATACAATTATTATTATCGCTATAACTGTTATTATTATTCTTGTTACTATTATTATTATCCCTATTCCTCTTGTATTTATCCTTATAACTATTATTATTATCCTTATTATTATTATTATTTTCGCTATAACTGTTTTTATTAATCTTATTACTATTATTATTATCGCTATAACTGTTATTATTATGCCTATTCTATTGTTACTATCTCTGTTACTCTTGTCTTTCTCCTTATAACTATTATTATTATCCTTATCATTATTATTATTATCGCTATAACTGTTACTATTATTCTTGTTACTATTATTATTATCCCTATTCCTCTTGTCTTTATCCATATAACTATTATTATTAATCCTTATTACTATTATTATTATCGCTATAACGGTTATTATTATTCTTATTACTATTATTATTATCGCTATAACTGTTATTATTATGGTTATTCTATTGTTACTATCCCTATTACTCTTGTCTTTATCCTTATAACTATTATTATTATCCTTATTACTATTATTATTATCGCTATAACTGTTATTATTATCCTTATTACTATTATTATTATCGCTATAACTGTTATTATTATACTGATTCTATTGTTACTATCTCTATTACTCTTGTCTTTATCCTTATAACTATTATCATTATCCTTATGGCTATTATTATTATCGCTATAACTGTTATTGTTATTCTTATTACTATTATTATTATCGCTATAACTGTTATTATTATGGTTATTCTATTGTTACTATCCCTATTACTCTTGTCTTTATCCTTATAACTATTATTATTATCCTTATTACTATTATTATTATCGCTATAACTGTTATTATTATCTTTATTACTATTATTATTATCGCTATAACTGTTATTATTATGCTGATTCTATTGTTACTATCTCTATTACTCTTGTCTTTATCCTTATAACTATTATCATTATCCTTATGGCTATTATTATTATCGCTATAACTGTTATTATTATCCTTATTACTATTATTATTATCGCTATAACTGTTATTATAATGCTGATTCTATTGTTACTATCTCTATTACTCTTGTCTTTATCCTTATAACTATTATCATTATCCTTATGGCTATTATTATTATCGCTATAACTGTTATTATTATTCTTGTTACTATTATTATTATCCCTATTGCCCTTGTCTTTATCCTTATAACTATTATTATTATCCTTATTACTATTATTATTATCGCTATAACTGTTATTATTATTCTTCTTACTATTATTATTATCGCTATAACTGTTATTATTATTCTTATTACTATTGTTGCTATCCGTATTACTCTTGTCTTTATCCATATAACTATTATTATTAATCCTTATAACTATTATTATTATCGCTAATAACTGTTATTGTTATTCTTATTACTATTATTATTATCCCTATTGCCCTTGTCTTTATCCTTATAACTATTATTATTATCCTTATTACTATTATTATTATCGCTACAACTGTTATTATTATCCTTAATACTATTATTATTATCGCTATAACTGTTATTATTATGCCTATTCTATTGTTACTATCTCTATTACTCTTGTCTTTCTCCTTATAACTATTATTATTATCCTTATCATTATTATTATTATCGCTATAACTGTTGTTATTATTCTTGTTACTATTATTATTATCCCTATTCCTCTTGTCTTTCTCCTTATAACTATTATTATTATCGCTATAACTGTTATTATTATTCTTGTTACTATTATTATTATCCCTATTCCTCTTGTCTTTCTCCTTATAACTATTATTATTATCCTTATTATTATTATTATTATCGCAATAACTGTTATTATTATTCTTATTACTATTACTATTATCCCTATTCCTCTTGTATTTATCCTTATAACTATTATTATTATCCTTATTATTATTATTATCGCTATAACTGTTATTATTATCCTTATTACTATTATTATTATCGCTACAACTGTTATTATTATCCTTAATGCTATTATTATTATCGCTATAACTGTTATTATTATGGTTATTCTATTGTTACTACCCCTATTACTCTTGTCTTTATCATTATAACTATTATTATTATCCTTATTACTATTATCATTATCGCTATAACTGTTATTATTATTCTTGTTACTATTATTATTACCGCTATAACTGTTATTATTATTCTTGCTACTATTATTACTATCCCTATTCCTTTTGTCTTTCTCCTTATAACTATTATTATTATCCTTATTATTATTATTATTATGGCTATAACTGTTATTATTATTCTTATTACTATTACTATTATCCCTATTCCTCTTGTATTTATCCTTATAACTATTATTATTATCCTTATTATTATTATTATTATCGCTATAACTGTTATTATTATTCTTGTTACTATTATTATTATGGCTATAACTGTCATTATTATTCTTATTACTATTGTTACTATCCGTATTACTCTTGTCTTTATCCATATAACTATTATTATTAATCCTTTTTACTATTATTATTATCGCTACAACTGTTATTATTATTGTTATTACTATTATTATTATCGCTATTGCCCTTGTCTTTATCCTTATAACTATTATTATTATCGCTAATAACTGTTATTGTTATTCTTATTACTATTATTATTATCCCTATTGCCCTTGTCTTTATCCTTATAACTATTATTATTATCCTTATTACTATTATTATTATCGCTACAACTGTTATTATTATCCTTAATGCTATTATTATTATCGCTATAACTGTTATTATTATGGTTATTCTATTGTTACTACACCCTATTACTATTGTCTTTATCATTATAACTATTATTATTATCCTTATTACTATTATCATTATCGCTATAACTGTTATTATTATTCTTGTTACTATTATTATTACCGCTATAACTGTTATTATTATTCTTGCGGCTATTATTACTATCCCTATTCCATTTGTCTTTCTCCTTCTAACTATTATTATTATCCTTATTATTATTATTATTATCGCTATAACTGTTGTTATTATTCTTGTTACTATTATTATTATCCCTATTCCTCTTGTCTTTCTCCTTATAACTATTATTATTATCGCTATAACTGTTATTATTATTCTTGTTACTATTATTATTATCCCTATTCCTCTTGTCTTTCTCCTTATAACTACTATTATTATCCTTATTATTATTATTATTATCGCTATAACTGTTATTATTATTCTTATTACTATTACTATTAACCGTATTCCTCTTGTCTTTATCCTTATAACTATTATTATTATCCTTATTATTATTATTATTATTATCGCTATAACTATTATTATTATCCTTATTACTATTATTATTATCGCTATAACTGTTATTATTATGCCTATTCTATTGTTACTATCTCTATTACTCTTGTCTTTCTCCTTATAACTATTATTATTATCCTTATCATTATTATTATTATCGCTACAACTGTTACTATTATTCTTGTTACTATTATTATTATCCCTATTCCTCTTGTCTTTATCCATATAACTATTATTATTAATCCTTATTACTATTATTATTATCCCTATTGCCCTTGTCTTTATCCTTATAACTATTATTATTATCGCTAATAACTGTTATTATTATTCTTATGACTATTATTATTATCGCTATAACTGTTATTATTATGGTTATTCTATTGTTACTATCCCAATTACTCTTGTCTTTATCCTTATAACTATTATTATTATCCTTATTACTATTATTATTATCGCTATAACTGTTATTATTATGCTGATTCTATTGTTACTATCTCTATTACTCTTGTCTTTATCCTTATAACTATTATCATTATCCTTATGGCTATTATTATTATCGCTATAACTGTTATTATTATTCTTGTTACTATTATTATTATCCCTATTGCCCTTGTCTTTATCCTTATAACTATTATTATTATCCTTATTACTATTATTATTATCGCTATAACTGTTATTATTATTCTTGTTACTATTATTATTATCCCTATACCTCTTGTCTTTCTCCTTATAACTATTATTATTATCCTTATTATTATTATTATTATCGCTATAACTGTTTCTATTATTCTTGTTGCTATTATTATTATCCCTATTCCTCTTGTCTTTCTCCTTATAACTATTATTATTATCCTTATTATTATTATTATTATCGCTATAACTGTTATTATTATTCTTATTACTATTACTATTATCCCTATTCCTCTTGTATTTATCCTTATAACTATTATTATTATCCTTATTATTATTATTATCGCTATAACTGTTATTATTATCCTTAATACAATTATTATTATCGCTATAACTGTTATTATTATTCTTGTTACTATTATTATTATCCCTATTGCCCTTGTCTTTATCCTTATAACTATTATTATTATCGCTAATAACTGTTATTATTATTCTTATTACTATTATTATTATCGCTATAACTGTTATTATTATCCTTATTACTATTATTATTATCGCTATAACTGTTATTATTATGCTGATTCTATTGTTACTATCTCTATTACTCTTGTCTTTATCCTTATAACTATTATTATTATCCTTATTACTATTATTATTATCGCTATAACTGTTATTATTATGCTGATTCTATTGTTACTATCTCTATTACTCTTGTCTTTATCCTTATAACTATTATCATTATCCTTATGGCTATTATTATTATCGCTATAACTGTTATTATTATTCTTGTTACTATTATTATTATCCCTATTGCCCTTGTCTTTATCCTTATAACTATTATTATTATCGCTAATAACTGTTATTATTATTCTTATTACTATTATTATTATCGCTATAACTGTTATTATTATGGTTATTCTATTGTTACTATCCCAATTACTCTTGTCTTTATCCTTATAACTATTATTATTATCCTTATTACTATTATTATTATCGCTATAACTGTTATTATTATCCTTATTACTATTATTATTATCGCTATAACTGTTATTATTATGCTGATTCTATTGTTACTATCTCTATTACTCTTGTCTTTATCCTTATAACTATTATCATTATCCTTATGGCTATTATTATTATCGCTATAACTGTTATTATTATTCTTGTTACTATTATTATTATCCCTATTGCCCTTGTCTTTATCCTTATAACTATTATTATTATCCTTATTACTATTATTATTATCGCTATAACTGTTATTATTATTCTTGTTACTATTATTATTATCCCTATTGCTCTTGTCTTTCTCCTTATAACTATTATTATTATCCTTATTATTATTATTATTATCGCTATAACTGTTATTATTATTCTTGTTACTATTATTATTATCCCAATTCCTCTTGTCTTTCTCCTTATAACTATTATTATTATCCTTATTGTTATTATTATTATCGCTATAACTGTTATTATTATTCTTGTTACTATTATTATTATGGCTATAACTGTCATTATTATTCTTATTACTATTGTTACTATCCGTATTACTCTTGTCTTTATCCTTATAACTATTATTATTATCGCTAATAACTGTTATTATTATTCTTATTACTATTATTATTATCGCTATAACTGTTATTATTATGGTTATTCTATTGTTACTATCCCAATTACTCTTGTCTTTATCCTTATAACTATTATTATTATCCTTATTACTATTATTATTATCGCTATAACTGTTATTATTATCCTTATTACTATTATTATTATCGCTATAACTGTTATTATTATGCTGATTCTATTGTTACTATCTCTATTACTCTTGTCTTTATCCTTATAACTATTATCATTATCCTTATGGCTATTATTATTATCGCTATAACTGTTATTATTATTCTTGTTACTATTATTATTATCCCTATTGCCCTTGTCTTTATCCTTATAACTATTATTATTATCGCTAATAACTGTTATTATTATTCTTATTACTATTATTATTATCGCTATAACTGTTATTATTATGGTTATTCTATTGTTACTATCCCAATTACTCTTGTCTTTATCCTTATAACTATTATTATTATCCTTATTACTATTATTATTATCGCTATAACTGTTATTATTATCCTTATTACTATTATTATTATCGCTATAACTGTTATTATTATGCTGATTCTATTGTTACTATCTCTATTACTCTTGTCTTTATCCTTATAACTATTATCATTATCCTTATGGCTATTATTATTATCGCTATAACTGTTATTATTATTCTTGTTACTATTATTATTATCCCTATTGCCCTTGTCTTTATCCTTATAACTATTATTATTATCCTTATTACTATTATTATTATCGCTATAACTGTTATTATTATTCTTGTTACTATTATTATTATCCCTATTGCTCTTGTCTTTCTCCTTATAACTATTATTATTATCCTTATTATTATTATTATTATCGCTATAACTGTTATTATTATTCTTGTTACTATTATTATTATCCCAATTCCTCTTGTCTTTCTCCTTATAACTATTATTATTATCCTTATTGTTATTATTATTATCGCTATAACTGTTATTATTATTCTTGTTACTATTATTATTATGGCTATAACTGTCATTATTATTCTTATTACTATTGTTACTATCCGTATTACTCTTGTCTTTATCCTTATAACTATTATTATTATCGCTAATAACTGTTATTATTATTCTTATTACTATTATTATTATCGCTATAACTGTTATTATTATGGTTATTCTATTGTTACTATCCCAATTACTCTTGTCTTTATCCTTATAACTATTATTATTATCCTTATTACTATTATTATTATCGCTATAACTGTTATTATTATCCTTATTACTATTATTATTATCGCTATAACTGTTATTATTATGCTGATTCTATTGTTACTATCTCTATTACTCTTGTCTTTATCCTTATAACTATTATCATTATCCTTATGGCTATTATTATTATCGCTATAACTGTTATTATTATTCTTGTTACTATTATTATTATCCCTATTGCCCTTGTCTTTATCCTTATAACTATTATTATTATCCTTATTACTATTATTATTATCGCTATAACTGTTATTATTATTCTTGTTACTATTATTATTATCCCTATTGCTCTTGTCTTTCTCCTTATAACTATTATTATTATCCTTATTATTATTAATATTATCGCTATAACTGTTATTATTATTCTTGTTACTATTATTATTATCCCAATTCCTCTTGTCTTTCTCCTTATAACTATTATTATTATCCTTATTGTTATTATTATTATCGCTATAACTGTTATTATTATTCTTGTTACTATTATTATTATGGCTATAACTGTCATTATTATTCTTATTACTATTGTTACTATCCGTATTACTCTTGTCTTTATCCATATAACTATTATGATTAATCCTTTTTACTATTATTATTATCGCTACAACTGTTATTATTATTGTTATTACTATTATTATTATCGCTATTGCCCTTGTCTTTATCCTTATAACTATTATTATTATCGCTAATAACTGTTATTGTTATTCTTATTACTATTATTATTATCCCTATTGCCCTTGTCTTTATCCTTATAACTATTATTATTATCCTTATTACTATTATTATTATCGCTACAACTGTTATTATTATCCTTAATACTATTATTATTATCGCTATAACTGTTATTATTATGCCTATTCTATTGTTACTATCTCTATTACTCTTGTCTTTCTCCTTATAACTATTATTATTATCCTTATCATTATTATTATTATCGCTATAACTGTTGTTATTATTCTTGTTACTATTATTATTATCCCTATTCCTCTTGTCTTTCTCCTTATAACTATTATTATTATCGCTATAACTGTTATTATTATTCTTGTTACTATTATTATTATCCCTATTCCTCTTGTCTTTCTCCTTATAACTACTATTATTATCCTTATTATTATTATTATTATCGCTATAACTGTTATTATTATCCTTATTACTATTATTATTATCGCTATAACTGTTATTATTATGCCTATTCTATTGTTACTATCTCTATTACTCTTGTCTTTCTCCTTATAACTATTATTATTATCCTTATCATTATGATTATTATCGCTATAACTGTTACTATTATTCTTGTTACTATTATTAGTATCCCTATTCCTCTTGTCTTTATCCATATAACTATTATTATTAATCCTTATTACTATTATTATTATCGCTATAACGGTTATTATTATTCTTATTACAATTATTATTATCGCTATAACTGTTATTATTATGGTTATTCTATTGTTACTATCCCTATTACTCTTGTCTTTATCCTTATAACTATTATTATTATCCTTATTACTATTATTATTATCGCTATAACTGTTATTATTATCCTTGTTACTATTATTATTATCGCTATAACTGTTATTATTATGCTGATTCTATTGTTACTATCTCTATTACTCTTGTCTTTATCCATATAACTATTATTATTAATCCTTATAACTATTATTATTATCGCTAATAACTGTTATTGTTATTCTTATTACTATTATTATTATCCCTATTGCCCTTGTCTTTATCCTTATAACTATTATTATTATCGCTACAACTGTTATTATTATCCTTAATACTATTATTATTATCGCTATAACTGTTATTATTATGGTTATTCTATTGTTACTACCCCTATTACTCTTGTCTTTATCATTATAACTATTATTATTATCCTTATTACTATTATCATTATCGCTATAACTGTTATTATTATTCTTGTTACTATTATTATTACCGCTATAACTGTTATTATTATTCTTGCTACTATTATTACTATCCCTATTCCTTTTGTCTTTCTCCTTATAACTATTATTATTATCCTTATTATTATTATTATTATCGCTATAACTGTTACTATTATTCTTGTTACTATTATTATTATCCCTATTCCTCTTGTCTTTCTCCTTATAACTATTATTATTATCCTTATTCTTATTATTATTATTATCGCTATAACTGTTATTATTATTCTTGTTACTATTATTATTATCGCTATAACTGTTATTATTATTCGTATTACTATTGTTGCTATCCGTATTACTCTTGTCTTTATCCATATAACTATTATTATTAATCCTTATAACTATTATTATTATCGCTAATAACTGTTATTGTTATTCTTATTACTATTATTATTATCCCTATTGCCCTTGTCTTTATCCTTATAACTATTATTATTATCGCTACAACTGTTATTATTATCCTTAATACTATTATTATTATCGCTATAACTGTTATTATTATGCCTATTCTATTGTTACTATCTCTATTACTCTTGTCTTTCTCCTTATAACTATTATTATTATCCTTATCATTATTATTATTATCAATATAACTGTTGTTATTATTCTTGTTACTATTATTATTATCCCTATTCCTCTTGTCTTTCTCCTTATAACTATTATTATTATCGCTATAACTGTTATTATTATTCTTGTTACTATTATTATTATCCCTATTCCTCTTGTCTTTCTCCTTATAACTACTATTATTATCCTTATTATTATTATTATTATCGCTATAACTGTTATTATTATCCTTATTACTATTATTATTATCGCTATAACTGTTATTATTATGCCTATTCTATTGTTACTATCTCTATTACTCTTGTCTTTCTCCTTATAACTATTATTATTATCCTTATCATTATTATTATTATCGCTATAACTGTTACTATTATTCTTATTACTATTATTATTATCCCTATTCCTCTTGTCTTTATCCATATAACTATTATTATTAATCCTTATTACTATTATTATTATCGCTATAACTGTTATTATTATTCTTGTTACTATTATTATTATCCCTATTGCTCTTGTCTTTCTCCTTATAACTATTATTATTATCGCTATAACTGTTATTATTATTCTTGTTACTATTATTATTATCCCTATTCCTCTTGTCTTTCTCCTTATAACTACTATTATTATCCTTATTATTATTATTATTATCGCTATAACTGTTATTATTATCCTTATTACTATTATTATTATCGCTATAACTGTTATTATTATGCCTATTCTATTGTTACTATCTCTATTACTCTTGTCTTTCTCCTTATAACTATTATTATTATCCTTATCATTATGATTATTATCGCTATAACTGTTACTATCATTCTTGTTACTATTATTAGTATCCCTATTCCTCTTGTCTTTATCCATATAACTATTATTATTAATCCTTATTACTATTATTATTATCGCTATAACGGTTATTATTATTCTTATTACAATTATTATTATCGCTATAACTGTTATTATTATGGTTATTCTATTGTTACTATCCCTATTACTCTTGTCTTTATCCTTATAACTATTATTATTATCCTTATTACTATTATTATTATCGCTATAACTGTTATTATTATCCTTATTACTATTATTATTATCGCTATAACTGTTATTATTATGCTGATTCTATTGTTACTATCTCTATTACTCTTGTCTTTATCCATATAACTATTATTATTAATCCTTATAACTATTATTATTATCGCTAATAACTGTTATTGTTATTCTTATTACTATTATTATTATCCCTATTGCCCTTGTCTTTATCCTTATAACTATTATTATTATCGCTACAACTGTTATTATTATCCTTAATACTATTATTATTATCGCTATAACTGTTATTATTATGGTTATTCTATTGTTACTACCCCTATTACTCTTGTCTTTATCATTATAACTATTATTATTATCCTTATTACTATTATCATTATCGCTATAACTGTTATTATTATTCTTGTTACTATTATTATTACCGCTATAACTGTTATTATTATTCTTGCTACTATTATTACTATCCCTATTCCTTTTGTCTTTCTCCTTATAACTATTATTATTATCCTTATTATTATTATTATTATCGCTATAACTGTTACTATTATTCTTGTTACTATTATTATTATCCCTATTCCTCTTGTCTTTCTCCTTATAACTATTATTATTATCCTTATTCTTATTATTATTATTATCGCTATAACTGTTATTATTATTCTTGTTACTATTATTATTATCGCTATAACTGTTATTATTATTCGTATTACTATTGTTGCTATCCGTATTACTCTTGTCTTTATCCATATAACTATTATTATTAATCCTTATAACTATTATTATTATCGCTAATAACTGTTATTGTTATTCTTATTACTATTATTATTATCCCTATTGCCCTTGTCTTTATCCTTATAACTATTATTATTATCCTTATTACTATTATTATTATCGCTACAACTGTTATTATTATCCTTAATACTATTATTATTATCGCTATAACTGTTATTATTATGCCTATTCTATTGTTACTATCTCTATTACTCTTGTCTTTCTCCTTATAACTATTATTATTATCCTTATCATTATTATTATTATCAATATAACTGTTGTTATTATTCTTGTTACTATTATTATTATCCCTATTCCTCTTGTCTTTCTCCTTATAACTATTATTATTATCGCTATAACTGTTATTATTATTCTTGTTACTATTATTATTATCCCTATTCCTCTTGTCTTTCTCCTTATAACTACTATTATTATCCTTATTATTATTATTATTATCGCTATAACTGTTATTATTATCCTTATTACTATTATTATTATCGCTATAACTGTTATTATTATGCCTATTCTATTGTTACTATCTCTATTACTCTTGTCTTTCTCCTTATAACTATTATTATTATCCTTATCATTATTATTATTATCGCTATAACTGTTACTATTATTCTTATTACTATTATTATTATCCCTATTCCTCTTGTCTTTATCCATATAACTATTATTATTAATCCTTATTACTATTATTATTATCGCTATAACGGTTATTATTATTCTTATTACAATTATTATTATCGCTATAACTGTTATTATTATGGTTATTCTATTGTTACTATCCCTATTACTCTTGTCTTTATCCTTATAACTATTATTATTATCCTTATTACTATTATTATTATCGCTATAACTGTTATTATTATCCTTATTACTATTATTATTATCGCTATAACTGTTATTATTATGCTGATTCTATTGTTACTATCTCTATTACTCTTGTCTTTATCCTTATAACTATTATCATTATCCTTATGGCTATTATTATTATCGCTATAACTGTTATTATTATTCTTGTTACTATTATTATTATCCCTATTGCCCTTGTCTTTATCCTTATAACTATTATTATTATCGCTAATAACTGTTATTATTATTCTTATTACTATTATTATTATCGCTATAACTGTTATTATTATGGTTATTCTATTGTTACTATCCCAATTACTCTTGTCTTTATCCTTATAACTATTATTATTATCCTTATTACTATTATTATTATCGCTATAACTGTTATTATTATCCTTATTACTATTATTATTATCGCTATAACTGTTATTATTATGCTGATTCTATTGTTACTATCTCTATTACTCTTGTCTTTATCCTTATAACTATTATCATTATCCTTATGGCTATTATTATTATCGCTATAACTGTTACTATTATTCTTGTTACTATTATTATTATCCCTATTGCCCTTGTCTTTATCCTTATAACTATTATTATTATCCTTATTACTATTATTATTATCGCTATAACTGTTATTATTATTCTTGTTACTATTATTATTATCCCTATTCCTCTTGTCTTTCTCCTTATAACTATTATTATTATCCTTATTATTATTATTATTATCGCAATAACTGTTATTATTATTCTTATTACTATTACTATTATCCCTATTCCTCTTGTATTTATCCATATATCTATTATTATTATCCTTATTATTATTATTATCGCTATAACTGTTATTATTATCCTTATTACTATTATTATTATCGCTACAACTGTTATTATTATCCTTAATGCTATTATTATTATCGCTATAACTGTTATTATTATGGTTATTCTATTGTTACTACCCCTATTACTCTTGTCTTTATCATTATAACTATTATTATTATCCTTATTACTATTATCATTATCGCTATAACTGTTATTATTATTCTTGTTACTATTATTATTACCGCTATAACTGTTATTATTATTCTTGCTGCTATTATTACTATCCCTATTCCATTTGTCTTTCTCCTTCTAACTATTATTATTATCCTTATTATTATTATTATTATCGCTATAACTGTTGTTATTATTCTTGTTACTATTATTATTATCCCTATTCCTCTTGTCTTTCTCCTTATAACTATTATTATTATCGCTATAACTGTTATTATTACTCTTGTTACTATTATTATTATCCCTATTCCTCTTGTCTTTCTCCTTATAACTACTATTATTATCCTTATTATTATTATTATTATCGCTATAACTGTTATTATTATTCTTATTACTATTACTATTAACCGTATTCCTCTTGTCTTTATCCTTATAACTATTATCATTATCCTTATGGCTATTATTATTATCGCTATAACTGTTATTATTATTCTTGTTACTATTATTATTATCCCTATTGCCCTTGTCTTTATCCTTATAACTATTATTATTATCGCTAATAACTGTTATTATTATTCTTATTACTATTATTATTATCGCTATAACTGTTATTATTATGGTTATTCTATTGTTACTATCCCAATTACTCTTGTCTTTATCCTTATAACTATTATTATTATCCTTATTACTATTATTATTATCGCTATAAGTGTTATTATTATCCTTATTACTATTATTATTATCGCTATAACTGTTATTATTATGCTGATTCTATTGTTACTATCTCTATTACTCTTGTCTTTATCCTTATAACTATTATCATTATCCTTATGGCTATTATTATTATCGCTATAACTGTTATTATTATTCTTGTTACTATTATTATTATCCCTATTGCCCTTGTCTTTATCCTTATAACTATTATTATTATCCTTATTACTATTATTATTATCGCTATAACTGTTATTATTATTCTTGTTACTATTATTATTATCCCTATTCCTCTTGTCTTTCTCCTTATAACTATTATTATTATCCTTATTGTTATTATTATTATTGCTATAACTGTTATTATTATCCTTATTATTATTATTATTATCGCTATAAATGTTACTATTATTCTTGTTACTATTATTATTATCCCTATTCCTCTTGTCTTTCTCCTTATAACTATTATTATTATCCTTATTATTATTATTATTATCGCTATAACTGTTATTATTATTCTTGTTACTATTATTATTATCGCTCTAACTGTTATTATTATTCTTATTACTATTGTTACTATCCGTATTACTCTTGTCTTTATCCATATAACTATTATTATTAATCCTTTTTACTATTATTATTATCGCTACAACTGTTATTATTATTGTTATTACTATTATTATTATCCCTCTTGGCCTTGTCCTTATCATTATAACTATTATTATTATCCTTATTACTATTATTATTATCGCTACAACTGTTATTATTATTGTTATTACTATTATTATTATCCCTATTGGCCTTGTCCTTATCCTTATAACTATTATTATTATCCTTATTATTATTATTATTATCGCTATAACTGTTGTTATTATTCTTGTTACTATTATTATTATCCCTATTCCTCTTGTCTTTCTCCTTATAACTATTATTATTATCGCTATAACTGTTATTATTATTCTTATTACTATTACTATTATCCCTATTCCTCTTGTCTTTCTCCTTATGACTATTATTATTATCCTTATTATTATTATTATCGCTATAACTGTTATTATTATTCTTATTACTATTACCATTATCCCTATTCCTCTTGTCTTTATCCTTATAACTATTATTATTATCCTTATTATTATTATTATTTTCGCTATGACTATTATTATTATCCTTATTACTATTATTATTATCGCTATAACTGTTATTATTATTCTTATTACTATTACTATTATCCCTATTCCTCTTGTATTTATCCTTATAACTATTATTATTATTCTTATTATTATTATTATTTTCGCTATAACTGTTTTTATTATCCTTAATGCTATTATTATTATCGCTATAACTGTTATTATTATGGTTATTCTATTGTTACTACCCCTACTACTCTTGTCTTTATCATTATAACTATTATTATTATCCTTATTACTATTATCATTATCGCTATAACTGTTATTATTATTCTTGTTACTATTATTATTATCCCTATTCCTTTTGTCTTTCTCCTTCTAACTATTATTATTATCCTTATTATTATTATTATTATCGCTATAACTGTTGTTATTATTCTTGTTACTATTATTATTATCCCTATTCCTCTTGTCTTTCTCCTTATAACTATTATTATTATCGCTATAACTGTTATTATTATTCTTGTTACTATTATTATTATCCCTATTCCTCTTGTCTTTTTCCTTATAACTACTATTATTATCCTTATTATTTTTATTATTATCGCTATAACTGTTATTATTATCTTTATTACTATTATTATTATCGCTATAACTGTTATTATTATGCCTATTCTATTGTTACTATCTCTATTACTCTTGTCTTTCTCCTTATAACTATTATTATTATCCTTATCATTATTATTATTATCGCTATAACTGTTACTATTATTCTTGTTACTATTATTATTATCCCTATTCCTCTTGTCTTTATCCATATAACTATTATTATTAATCCTTATTACTATTATTATTATCGCTATAACGGTTATTATTATTCTTATTACAATTATTATTATCGCTATAACTGTTATTATTATGGTTATTCTATTGTTACTATCCCTATTACTCTTGTCTTTATCCTTATAACTATTATTATTATCCTTATTACTATTATTATTATCGCTATAACTGTTATTATTATCCTTATTACTATTATTATTATCGCTATAACTGTTATTATTATGCTGATTCTATTGTTACTATCTCTATTACTCTTGTCTTTATCCTTATAACTATTATCATTATCCTTATGGCTATTATTATTATCGCTATAACTGTTATTATTATTCTTGTTACTATTATTATTATCCCTATTGCCCTTGTCTTTATCCTTATAACTATTATTATTATCGCTAATAACTGTTATTATTATTCTTATTACTATTATTATTATCGCTATAACTGTTATTATTATGGTTATTCTATTGTTACTATCCCAATTACTCTTGTCTTTATCCTTATAACTATTATTATTATCCTTATTACTATTATTATTATCGCTATAACTGTTATTATTATGCTGATTCTATTGTTACTATCTCTATTACTCTTGTCTTTATCCTTATAACTATTATCATTATCCTTATGGCTATTATTATTATCGCTATAACTGTTATTATTATTCTTGTTACTATTATTATTATCCCTATTGCCCTTGTCTTTATCCTTATAACTATTATTATTATCCTTATTACTATTATTATTATCGCTATAACTGTTATTATTATTCTTGTTACTATTATTATTATCCCTATACCTCTTGTCTTTCTCCTTATAACTATTATTATTATCCTTATTATTATTATTATTAATCGCTATAACTGTTTCTATTATTCTTGTTGCTATTATTATTATCCCTATTCCTCTTGTCTTTCTCCTTATAACTATTATTATTATCCTTATTATTATTATTATTATCGCTATAACTGTTATTATTATTCTTATTACTATTACTATTATCCCTATTCCTCTTGTATTTATCCTTATAACTATTATTATTATCCTTATTATTATTATTATCGCTATAACTGTTATTATTATCCTTAATACAATTATTATTATCGCTATAACTGTTATTATTATTCTTGTTACTATTATTATTATCCCTATTGCCCTTGTCTTTATCCTTATAACTATTATTATTATCGCTAATAACTGTTATTATTATTCTTATTACTATTATTATTATCGCTATAACTGTTATTATTATCCTTATTAATATTATTATTATCGCTATAACTGTTATTATTATGCTGATTCTATTGTTACTATCTCTATTACTCTTGTCTTTATCCTTATAACTATTATTTTTATCCTTATTACTATTATTATTATCGCTATAACTGTTATTATTATCCTTATTACTATTATTATTATCGCTATAACTGTTATTATTATGCTGATTCTATTGTTACTATCTCTATTACTCTTGTCTTTATCCTTATAACTATTATCATTATCCTTATGGCTATTATTATTATCGCTATAACTGTTATTATTATTCTTGTTACTATTATTATTATCCCTATTGCTCTTGTCTTTCTCCTTATAACTATTATTATTATCCTTATTATTATTATTATTATCGCTATAACTGTTATTATTATTCTTGTTACTATTATTATTATGGCTATAACTGTCATTATTATTCTTATTACTATTGTTACTATCCGTATTACTCTTGTCTTTATCCATATAACTATTATGATTAATCCTTTTTACTATTATTATTATCGCTACAACTGTTATTATTATTGTTATTACTATTATTATTATCGCTATTGCCCTTGTCTTTATCCTTATAACTATTATTATTATCGCTAATAACTGTTATTGTTATTCTTATTACTATTATTATTATCCCTATTGCCCTTGTCTTTATCCTTATAACTATTATTATTATCCTTATTACTATTATTATTATCGCTACAACTGTTATTATTATCCTTAATACTATTATTATTATCGCTATAACTGTTATTATTATGGTTATTCTATTGTTACTAACCCTCTTACTCTTGTCTTTATCATTATAACTATTATTATTATCCTTATTACTATTATCATTATCGCTATAACTGTTATTATTATTCTTGTTACTATTATTATTACCGCTATAACTGTTATTATTATTCTTGCTACTATTATTACTATCCCTATTCCTTTTGTCTTTCTCCTTCTAACTATTATTATTATCCTTATTATTATTATTATTATCGCTATAACTGTTGTTATTATTCTTGTTACTATTATTATTATCCCTATTCCTCTTGTCTTTCTCCTTATAACTATTATTATTATCCTTATTATTATTATTATTATCGCTATAACTGTTATTATTATTCTTATTACTATTACTATTATCCCTATTCCTCTTGTATTTATCCTTATAACTATTATTATTATCCTTATTATTATTATTATTATCGCTATAACTGTTACTATTATTCTTGTTACTATTATTATTATCCCTATTCCTCTTGTCTTTCTCCTTATAACTATTATTATTATCCTTATTGTTATTATTATTATCGCTATAACTGTTATTATTATTCTTGTTACTATTATTATTATGGCTATAACTGTCATTATTATTCTTATTACTATTGTTACTATCCGTATTACTCTTGTCTTTATCCATATAACTATTATTATTAATCCTTTTTACTATTATTATTATCGCTACAACTGTTATTATTATTGTTATTACTATTATTATTATCGCTATTGCCCTTGCCTTTATCCTTATAACTATTATTATTATCGCTAATAACTGTTATTGTTATTCTTATTACTATTATTATTATCCCTATTGCCCTTGTCTTTATCCTTATAACTATTATTATTATCCTTATTACTATTATTATCATCGCTACAACTGTTATTATTATCCTTAATACTATTATTATTATCGCTATAACTGTTATTATTATGGTTATTCTATTGTTACTACCCCTATTACTCTTGTCTTTATCATTATAACTATTATTATTATCCTTATTACTATTATCATTATCGCTATAACTGTTATTATTATTCTTGTTACTATTATTATTACCGCTATAACTGTTATTATTATTCTTGCTACTATTATTACTATCCCTATTCCTTTTGTCTTTCTCCTTCTAACTATTATTATTATCCTTATTATTATTATTATTAACGCTATAACTGTTGTTATTATTCTTGTTACTATTATTATTATCCCTATTCCTCTTGTCTTTCTCCTTATAACTACTATTATTATCCTTATTATTATTATTATTATCGCTATAACTGTTATTATTATTCTTATTACTATTACTATTAACCGTATTCCTCTTGTCCTTATCCTTATAACTATTATTATTATTCTTATTATTATTATTATTATTATCGCTATAACTGTTATTATTATTCTTGTTACTATTATTATTATCGCTATAACTGTTATTATTATGTTTATTCTATTGTTACTATCCCTATTACTCTTGTCTTTATCCTTATAACTATAATTATTATCCTTATTTCTATTATTATTATCGCTATAACTGTTATTATTATCCTTATTACTATTATTATTATCGCTATAACTGTTATTATTATGCTGATTCTATTGTTACTATCTCTATTACTCTTGTCTTTATCCTTATAACTATTATCATTATCCTTATTACTATTATTATTATCGCTATAACTGTTATTATTATCCTTATTACTATTATTATTATCGCTATAACTGTTATTATTATGCTGATTCTATTGTTACTATCCCTATTACTCTTGTCTTTATCCTTATAACTATTATCATTATCCTTATGGCTATTATTATTATCGCTATAACTGTTATTATTATTCTTGTTACTATTATTATTATCCCTATTGCCCTTGTCTTTATCCTTATAACTATTATTATTATCCTTATTACTATTATTATTATCGCTATAACTGTTATTATTATTCTTGTTACTATTATTATTATCCCTATTCCTCTTGTCTTTCTCCTTATAACTATTATTATTATCCTTATTATTATTATTATTATCGCTATAACTGTTACTATTATTCTTGTTACTATTATTATTATCCCTATTCCTCTTGTCTTTCTCCTTATAACTATTATTATTATCCTTATTATTATTATTATTATCGCTATAACTGTTATTATTATTCTTATTACTATTACTATTATCCCTATTCCTCTTGTATTTATCGTTATAACTATTATTATTATCCTTATTATTATTATTATTATCGCTATAACTGTTATTATTATCCTTAATACAATTATTATTATCGCTATAACTGTTATTATTATTCTTGTTACTATTATTATTATCCCTATTCCTCCTGTCTTTCTCCTTATAACTATTATTATTATCGCTATAACTGTTATTATTATCCTTAATACTATTATTATTATCGCTATAACTGTTATTATTATTCTTATTACTATTACTATTATCCCTATTCCTCTTGTATTTATCCTTATAACTATTATTATTATCCTTATTCTTATTATAATTATTATCGCTATAACTGTTATTATTATTCTTGTTACTATTATTATTATCGCTATAACTGTTATTATTATGTTTATTCTATTGTTACTATCCGTATTACTCTTGCCTTTATCATTATAACTATTATTATTATCGCTATAACTGTTATTATTATTCTTATTACTATTACTATTATACCTATTCCTCTTGTATTTATCCTTATAACTATTATTATTATCCTTATTATTATTATTATTTTCGCTATAACTGTTATTATTAATCTTATTACTATTATTATTATCGCTATAACTGTTATTATTATGCCTATTCTATTGTTGCTATCTCTATTACGCTTGTCTTTCTCCTTATAACTATTATTATTATCCTTATTATTATTATTATTATCGCTATAACTGTTACTATTATTCTTGTTACTATTATTATTATCCCTATTCCTCTTGTCTTTATCCATATAACTATTATTATTAATCCTTATTACTATTATTATTATCGCTATAACGGTTATTATTATTGTTATTACTATTATTATTATCGCTATAACTGTTATTATTATCCTTATTCTATTGTTACTATCCCTATTACTCTTGTCTTTATCCTTATAACTATTATTATTATCCTTATTACTATTATTATTATCGCTATAACTGTTATTATTATCCTTATTACTATTATTATTATCGCCATAACTGTTATTATTATGCTGATTCTATTGTTACTATCTCTATTACTCTTGTCCTTTATCCTTGTAACTATTATCATTATCCTTATGGCTATTATTATTATCGCTATAACTGTTATTATTATTCTTGTTACTATTATTATTATCCCTATTGCCCTTGTCTTTATCCTTATAACTATTATTATTATCGCTATAACTATTATTATTATTCTTATTACTATTACTATTATCCCTATTCCTCTTGTATTTATCCTTATAACTATTATTATTATCCTTATTATTATTATTATTTTCGCTATAACTGTTATTATTAATCTTATTACTATTATTATTATCGCTATAACTGTTATTATTATGCCTATTCTATTGTTGCTATCTCTATTACGCTTGTCTTTCTCCTTATAACTATTATTATTATCCTTATTATTATTATTATTATCGCTATAACTGTTACTATTATTCTTGTTACTATTATTATTATCCCTATTCCTCTTGTCTTTATCCATATAACTATTATTATTAATCCTTATTACTATTATTATTATCGCTATAACGGTTATTATTATTGTTATTACTATTATTATTATCGCTATAACTGTTATTATTATCCTTATTCTATTGTTACTATCCCTATTACTCTTGTCTTTATCCTTATAACTATTATTATTATCCTTATTACTATTATTATTATCGCTATAACTGTTATTATTATCCTTATTACTATTATTATTATCGCCATAACTGTTATTATTATGCTGATTCTATTGTTACTATCTCTATTACTCTTGTCTTTATCCTTATAACTATTATCATTATCCTTATGGCTATTATTATTATCGCTATAACTGTTATTATTATTCTTGTTACTATTATTATTATCCCTATTGCCCTTGTCTTTCTCCTTATAACTATTATTATTATCGCTATATCTGT
>CAMAOC010000213.1:0-92939 GCA_945859555.1 Megachile ligniseca
ACTCTTCTCTTTATCCTTATAACAATTATTATTATCCTTATTACTATTATTATTATCGCTATAACTATTATTATTATCCTTACTACTATTATTATTATCGCTATGACTGTTATTATTATCCTTATTCTATTATTACTATCCCTATTACTCTTCTCCTTATCCTTATAACTATTCTTATTATCCTTATAACTATTATTATTATCGCTATAACTATTATTATTATCCTTACTACTATTATTATTATCGCCATGACTGTTATTATTATCCTTATTCTATTATTACTATCCCTATTACTCTTCTCTTTATCCTTATAACAATTATTGTTATCCTTATTACTATTATTATTATCGCTATAACTATTATTATTATCCTTACTACTATTATTATTATCGCTATGACTGTTATTATTATCCTTATTCTATTATTACTATCCCTATTACTCTTGTCTCTATCCTTATAACTATTATTATTATGCTTATTACTATTATTATTAGCACTATAACTATTATTATTATCCTTATTTCTATTATTATTATCGCAATGACTGTTATTATTATACTTCTTCTATTATTACTATCATTATTACTCTTGTCTTTATCCTGATACTTATTATTATTTCCCTTATTACTATTATTATTATCGCTATAACTGTTATTATTATCCTTATTACTAGTATTATTAGCACTATAGCTATTATTATTATTATCGCTATGACTGTTATTATTATCCTTATTCTATTATTACTATCCCTATTACTCTTGTCTCTATCCTTATAACTATTATTATTATGCTTATTACTATTATTATTCGCACTATAACTATTATTATTATCCTTATTACTATTATTATTATCGCTATAACTATTATTATTATCCTTATTACTATTATTACTAGCACTATAACTATTATTATTATCCTTATTACTATTATTATTATCGCTATGACTGTTCTTATTATGCTTATTCTACTATTACTATCCCTATTACTCTTGTCTCTATTCTTATAACTATTATTATTTCCCTTATTACTATTATTATTATCATTATAACTGTTATTATTATCCTTATTACTAGTATTATTAGCACTATAACTGTTATGTTTATCCTTATTACTATCATTATTCGCACTATAACTATTATTATTATCCTTATTCTATTATTACTAGCCCTATTACTCTTGTCTTTATCCTTATAACTATTATTATTTCCCTTATTACTATTATTATTATCATTATAACTGTAATATTATCCTTATTACTAGTATTATTATCTCTATAACTATTATTGTTATCCTCATTACTATTATTATTATCGCTATGACTGTTATTATTATCCTTATTCTATTATTACTATCCCTATTACTCTTGTCTCTATCCTTATAACTATTATTATTATCCTTATTACTAGTATTATTATCTCTATAACTATTATTGTTATCCTCATTACTATTATTATTATCGCTATGACTGTCATTATTATCCTTATTCTATTATTACTATCCCTATTACTCTTGTCTCTATCCTTATAACTATTATTATTATACTTATTACTATTATTATTAGCACTATAACTATTATTATTATCCTTATTCTATTATTACTATCCCTATTACTCCTCTCTTTATCTTTATAACTATTATTATTATCCTTATAACTATTATTGTTATCCTCATTACTATTATTATTATCGCTATGACTCTTATTATTATCCTTATTCTATTATTACTGTCCCTATTACTCTTGTCTCTATCCTTATAACTATTATTATTATGCTTATTACTATTATTATTCGCACTATAACTATTATTATTATCCTTATTACTATTATTATTATTGCTATAACTGTTATTGTTATCCTTATTACTATTATTATTAGCACTATAGCTATTATTATTATTATCGCTATGACTGTTATTATTATCCTTATTCTATTATTACTATCCCTATTACTCTTGTCTCTATCCTTATAACTATTATTATTATGCTTATTACTATTATTATTCGCACTATAACTATTATTATTATCCTTATTACTATTATTATTATCGCTATAACTATTATTATTATCCTTATTACTATTATTACTAGCACTATAACTATTATTATTATCCTTATTACTATTATTATTATCGCTATGACTGTTATTATTATACTTATTCTATTATTACTATCCCTATTACTCTTGTCTTTATCCTCATAACTATTATTGTTATGCTTATTACTATTATTATTAGCACTAAAACTATTATTATTATCCTTATTACTATTATTATTATCGCTATGACTGTTATTATTATACTTATTCTATTATTACTATCCCTATTACTCTTGTCTTTATCCTCATAACTATTATTGTTATGCTTATTACTATTATTATTAGCACTAAAACTATTATTATTATCCTTATTACTATTATTATTATCGCTATGACTGTTATTATTATACTTATTCTATTATTACTATCCCTATCACTCTTGTCTCTATCCTTATAACTATTATTATTATCCTCATTACTATTATTATTATCGCTATGACTGTTATTGTTATCCTTATTCTATTATTACTATCCCTATTACTCTTGTCTTTATCCTCATAACTATTATTGTTATGCTTATTACTATTATTATTAGCACTAAAACTATTATTATTATCCTTATAACTATTATTATTATCCTTATAACTATTATTATTATCCTCATTACTATTATTATTATCGCTATGACTGTTATTATTATCCTTACTACTATTATTATTATCGCTATGACTGTTATTATTATCCTTATTCTATTATTACTATCCCCATTACTCTTCTCTTTATCCTTATAACTATTATTATTATCGCTATAACTATTATTATTATCCTTATTACTATTATTATTATCGCAATGACTCTTATTATTATCCTTATTCTATTATTACTATCCCTATTACTCTTCTCTTTATCCTTATAACTATTATTATTATCCTTATTACTATTATTGTTATCGCTATAACTATTATTATTATCCTTACTACTATTATTATTATCGCTATGACTGTTATTATTATCCTTATTCTATTATTACTATCCCTATTACTCTTGTCTCTATCCTTATAATTATTATTATTTCCCTTATTACAATTATTATTATCGCTATAACTATTATTATTATCCTTATTACTATTACTATTCGCACTATAACTATTATTATTATCCTTATTACTATTATTATTATCGCTATGACTGTTCTTATTATGCTTATTCTACTATTACTATCCCTATTACTCTTGTCTCTATTCTTATAACTATTATTATTTCCCTTATTACTATTATTATTATCATTATAACTGTTATTATTATCCTTATTACTAGTATTATTAGCACTATAACTGTTATGTTTATCCTTATTACTATCATTATTCGCACTATAACTATTATTATTATCCTTATTCTATTATTACTAGCCCTATTACTCTTGTCTTTATCCTTATAACTATTATTATTTCCCTTATTACTATTATTATTATCATTATAACTGTAATATTATCCTTATTACTAGTATTATTATCTCTATAACTATTATTGTTATCCTCATTACTATTATTATTATCGCTATGACTGTTATTATTATCCTTATTCTATTATTACTATCCCTATTACTCTTGTCTCTATCCTTATAACTATTATTATTATCCTTATTACTAGTATTATTATCTCTATAACTATTATTGTTATCCTCATTACTATTATTATTATCGCTATGACTGTCATTATTATCCTTATTCTATTATTACTATCCCTATTACTCTTGTCTCTATCCTTATAACTATTATTATTATACTTATTACTATTATTATTAGCACTATAACTATTATTATTATCCTTATTCTATTATTACTATCCCTATTACTCCTCTCTTTATCTTTATAACTATTATTATTATCCTTATAACTATTATTGTTATCCTCATTACTATTATTATTATCGCTATGACTCTTATTATTATCCTTATTCTATTATTACTGTCCCTATTACTCTTGTCTCTATCCTTATAACTATTATTATTATGCTTATTACTATTATTATTCGCACTATAACTATTATTATTATCCTTATTACTATTATTATTATTGCTATAACTGTTATTGTTATCCTTATTACTATTATTATTAGCACTATAGCTATTATTATTATTATCGCTATGACTGTTATTATTATCCTTATTCTATTATTACTATCCCTATTACTCTTGTCTCTATCCTTATAACTATTATTATTATGCTTATTACTATTATTATTCGCACTATAACTATTATTATTATCCTTATTACTATTATTATTATCGCTATAACTATTATTATTATCCTTATTACTATTATTACTAGCACTATAACTATTATTATTATCCTTATTACTATTATTATTATCGCTATGACTGTTATTATTATACTTATTCTATTATTACTATCCCTATTACTCTTGTCTTTATCCTCATAACTATTATTGTTATGCTTATTACTATTATTATTAGCACTAAAACTATTATTATTATCCTTATTACTATTATTATTATCGCTATGACTGTTATTATTATACTTATTCTATTATTACTATCCCTATTACTCTTGTCTTTATCCTCATAACTATTATTGTTATGCTTATTACTATTATTATTAGCACTAAAACTATTATTATTATCCTTATTACTATTATTATTATCGCTATGACTGTTATTATTATACTTATTCTATTATTACTATCCCTATCACTCTTGTCTCTATCCTTATAACTATTATTATTATCCTCATTACTATTATTATTATCGCTATGACTGTTATTGTTATCCTTATTCTATTATTACTATCCCTATTACTCTTGTCTTTATCCTCATAACTATTATTGTTATGCTTATTACTATTATTATTAGCACTAAAACTATTATTATTATCCTTATTACTATTATTATTATCGCTATGACTGTTATTATTATCCTTATTCTATTATTACTATCCCTATTACTCTTGTCTTTATCCTTATAACTATTATTATTTCCCTTATTACTATTATTATTATCGTTATAACTGTTATTATTATCCTTATTACTAGTATTATTATCGCTATGACTGTTATTATTATACTTATTCTATTATTACTATCCCTATTACTCTTCTCTTTATCCTTATAACAATTATTATTATCCTTATTACTATTATTATTATCGCTATAACTATTATTATTATCCTTACTACTATTATTATTATCGCTATGACTGTTATTATTATCCTTATTCTATTATTACTATCCCTATTACTCTTCTCCTTATCCTTATAACTATTCTTATTATCCTTATAACTATTATTATTATCGCTATAACTATTATTATTATCCTTACTACTATTATTATTATCGCCATGACTGTTATTATTATCCTTATTCTATTATTACTATCCCTATTACTCTTCTCTTTATCCTTATAACAATTATTGTTATCCTTATTACTATTATTATTATCGCTATAACTATTATTATTATCCTTACTACTATTATTATTATCGCTATGACTGTTATTATTATCCTTATTCTATTATTACTATCCCTATTACTCTTGTCTCTATCCTTATAACTATTATTATTATGCTTATTACTATTATTATTAGCACTATAACTATTATTATTATCCTTATTTCTATTATTATTATCGCAATGACTGTTATTATTATACTTCTTCTATTATTACTATCATTATTACTCTTGTCTTTATCCTGATACTTATTATTATTTCCCTTATTACTATTATTATTATCGCTATAACTGTTATTATTATCCTTATTACTAGTATTATTAGCACTATAGCTATTATTATTATTATCGCTATGACTGTTATTATTATCCTTATTCTATTATTACTATCCCTATTACTCTTGTCTCTATCCTTATAACTATTATTATTATGCTTATTACTATTATTATTCGCACTATAACTATTATTATTATCCTTATTACTATTATTATTATCGCTATAACTATTATTATTATCCTTATTACTATTATTACTAGCACTATAACTATTATTATTATCCTTATTACTATTATTATTATCGCTATGACTGTTCTTATTATGCTTATTCTACTATTACTATCCCTATTACTCTTGTCTCTATTCTTATAACTATTATTATTTCCCTTATTACTATTATTATTATCATTATAACTGTTATTATTATCCTTATTACTAGTATTATTAGCACTATAACTGTTATGTTTATCCTTATTACTATCATTATTCGCACTATAACTATTATTATTATCCTTATTCTATTATTACTAGCCCTATTACTCTTGTCTTTATCCTTATAACTATTATTATTTCCCTTATTACTATTATTATTATCATTATAACTGTAATATTATCCTTATTACTAGTATTATTATCTCTATAACTATTATTGTTATCCTCATTACTATTATTATTATCGCTATGACTGTTATTATTATCCTTATTCTATTATTACTATCCCTATTACTCTTGTCTCTATCCTTATAACTATTATTATTATCCTTATTACTAGTATTATTATCTCTATAACTATTATTGTTATCCTCATTACTATTATTATTATCGCTATGACTGTCATTATTATCCTTATTCTATTATTACTATCCCTATTACTCTTGTCTCTATCCTTATAACTATTATTATTATACTTATTACTATTATTATTAGCACTATAACTATTATTATTATCCTTATTCTATTATTACTATCCCTATTACTCCTCTCTTTATCTTTATAACTATTATTATTATCCTTATAACTATTATTGTTATCCTCATTACTATTATTATTATCGCTATGACTCTTATTATTATCCTTATTCTATTATTACTGTCCCTATTACTCTTGTCTCTATCCTTATAACTATTATTATTATGCTTATTACTATTATTATTCGCACTATAACTATTATTATTATCCTTATTACTATTATTATTATTGCTATAACTGTTATTGTTATCCTTATTACTATTATTATTAGCACTATAGCTATTATTATTATTATCGCTATGACTGTTATTATTATCCTTATTCTATTATTACTATCCCTATTACTCTTGTCTCTATCCTTATAACTATTATTATTATGCTTATTACTATTATTATTCGCACTATAACTATTATTATTATCCTTATTACTATTATTATTATCGCTATAACTATTATTATTATCCTTATTACTATTATTACTAGCACTATAACTATTATTATTATCCTTATTACTATTATTATTATCGCTATGACTGTTATTATTATACTTATTCTATTATTACTATCCCTATTACTCTTGTCTTTATCCTCATAACTATTATTGTTATGCTTATTACTATTATTATTAGCACTAAAACTATTATTATTATCCTTATTACTATTATTATTATCGCTATGACTGTTATTATTATACTTATTCTATTATTACTATCCCTATTACTCTTGTCTTTATCCTCATAACTATTATTGTTATGCTTATTACTATTATTATTAGCACTAAAACTATTATTATTATCCTTATTACTATTATTATTATCGCTATGACTGTTATTATTATACTTATTCTATTATTACTATCCCTATCACTCTTGTCTCTATCCTTATAACTATTATTATTATCCTCATTACTATTATTATTATCGCTATGACTGTTATTGTTATCCTTATTCTATTATTACTATCCCTATTACTCTTGTCTTTATCCTCATAACTATTATTGTTATGCTTATTACTATTATTATTAGCACTAAAACTATTATTATTATCCTTATAACTATTATTATTATCCTTATAACTATTATTATTATCCTCATTACTATTATTATTATCGCTATGACTGTTATTATTATCCTTACTACTATTATTATTATCGCTATGACTGTTATTATTATCCTTATTCTATTATTACTATCCCCATTACTCTTCTCTTTATCCTTATAACTATTATTATTATCGCTATAACTATTATTATTATCCTTATTACTATTATTATTATCGCAATGACTCTTATTATTATCCTTATTCTATTATTACTATCCCTATTACTCTTCTCTTTATCCTTATAACTATTATTATTATCCTTATTACTATTATTGTTATCGCTATAACTATTATTATTATCCTTACTACTATTATTATTATCGCTATGACTGTTATTATTATCCTTATTCTATTATTACTATCCCTATTACTCTTGTCTCTATCCTTATAATTATTATTATTTCCCTTATTACAATTATTATTATCGCTATAACTATTATTATTATCCTTATTACTATTACTATTCGCACTATAACTATTATTATTATCCTTATTACTATTATTATTATTGCTATAACTGTTATTATTATCCTTATTACTATTATTAATAGCGCTATAGCTATTATTATTATTATCGCTATGACTGTTATTATTATGCTTATTCTACTATTACTATCCCTATTACTCTTGTCTCTATTCTTATAACTATTATTATTATGCTTATTACTATTATTATTATCGCTATAACTATTATTATTATCCTTACTACTATTATTATTATCGCTATGACTGTTATTATTATCCTTATTCTATTATTACTATCCCTATTACTCTTGTCTTTATCCTTATAACTATTATTATTTCGCTTATTACTATTATTATTATCATTATAACTGTTATTATTATCCTTATTCTATTATTACTATCCCTATTACTCTTGTCTCTATCCTTATAAATTTATTATTATGCTTATTACTATTATTATTACCACTATAACTATTATTATTATCCTTATTTCTATTATTATTATCGCAATGACTGTTATTATTATAATTCTTCCATTATTACTATCCCTATTACTCTTGTCTTTATCCTTATAACTATTATTGTTATGCTTATTACTATTATTATTAGCACTAAAGCTATTATTATTATCCTTATTACTATTATTATTATCGCTATGACTGTTATTATTATCCTTATTCTATTATTACTATCCCTATTACTCTTGTCTCTATCCTTATAACTATTATTATTATGCTTATTACTATTATTGTTAGCACTATAACTATTATTATTATCCTTATTTCTATTATTATTATCGCTATGACTGTTATTATTATACTTATTCTATTATTACTATCCCTATTACTCTTGTCTCTATCCTTATAACTATTATTATTATCCTCATTACTATTATTATTATCGCTATAACTATTATTATTATCCTTACTACTATTATTATTATCGCTATGACTGTTATTATTATCCTTATTCTATTATTGCTATCCCTATTACTCTTGTCTCTATCCTTATAACTATTATTATTTCCCTTATTACTATTATTATTATCGTTATAACTGTTATTATTATCCTTATTACTAGTATTATTATCGCTATGACTGTTATTATTATACTTATTCTATTATTACTAGCCCTATTACTCTTGTCTTTATCCTTATAACTATTATTATTTCCCTTATTACTATTATTATTATCATTATAACTGTAATATTATCCTTATTACTAGTATTATTATCTCTATAACTATTATTGTTATCCTCATTACTATTATTATTATCGCTATGACTGTTATTATTATCCTTATTCTATTATTACTATCCCTATTACTCTTCTCTTTATCCTTATAACAATTATTATTATCCTTATTACTATTATTATTATCGCTATAACTATTATTATTATCCTTACTACTATTATCATTATCGCTATGACTGTTATTATTATCCTTATTCTATAATTACTATCCCTATTACTCTTGTCTCTATCCTTATAACTATTATTATTATGCTTATTACTATTATTATTATCGCTATAACTATTATTATTATCCTTATTACTAGTATTATTATCTCTATAACTATTATTGTTATCCTCATTACTATTATTATTATCGCTATGACTGTCATTATTATCCTTATTCTATTATTACTATCCCTATTACTCTTGTCTCTATCCTTATAACTATTATTATTATACTTATTACTATTATTATTAGCACTATAACTATTATTATTATCCTTATTCTATTATTACTATCCCTATTACTCCTCTCTTTATCTTTATAACTATTATTATTATCCTTATAACTATTATTGTTATCCTCATTACTATTATTATTATCGCTATGACTCTTATTATTATCCTTATTCTATTATTACTGTCCCTATTACTCTTGTCTCTATCCTTATAACTATTATTATTATGCTTATTACTATTATTATTCGCACTATAACTATTATTATTATCCTTATTACTATTATTATTATTGCTATAACTGTTATTGTTATCCTTATTACTATTATTATTAGCACTATAGCTATTATTATTATTATCGCTATGACTGTTATTATTATCCTTATTCTATTATTACTATCCCTATTACTCTTGTCTCTATCCTTATAACTATTATTATTATGCTTATTACTATTATTATTCGCACTATAACTATTATTATTATCCTTATTACTATTATTATTATCGCTATAACTATTATTATTATCCTTATTACTATTATTACTAGCACTATAACTATTATTATTATCCTTATTACTATTATTATTATCGCTATGACTGTTATTATTATACTTATTCTATTATTACTATCCCTATTACTCTTGTCTTTATCCTCATAACTATTATTGTTATGCTTATTACTATTATTATTAGCACTAAAACTATTATTATTATCCTTATTACTATTATTATTATCGCTATGACTGTTATTATTATACTTATTCTATTATTACTATCCCTATTACTCTTGTCTTTATCCTCATAACTATTATTGTTATGCTTATTACTATTATTATTAGCACTAAAACTATTATTATTATCCTTATTACTATTATTATTATCGCTATGACTGTTATTATTATACTTATTCTATTATTACTATCCCTATTACTCTTGTCTCTATCCTTATAACTATTATTATTATCCTCATTACTATTATTATTATCGCTATGACTGTTATTGTTATCCTTATTCTATTATTACTATCCCTATTACTCTTGTCTTTATCCTCATAACTATTATTGTTATGCTTATTACTATTATTATTAGCACTAAAACTATTATTATTAGCACTAAAACTATTATTATTATCCTTATAACTATTATTATTATCCTCATTACTATTATTATTATCGCTATGACTGTTATTATTATCCTTACTACTATTATTATTATCGCTATGACTGTTATTATTATCCTTATTCTATTATTACTATCCCCATTACTCTTCTCTTTATCCTTATAACTATTATTATTATTGCTATAACTATTATTATTATCCTTATTACTATTATTATTATCGCAATGACTCTTATTATTATCCTTATTCTATTATTACTATCCCTATTACTCTTCTCTTTATCCTTATAACTATTATTATTATCCTTATTACTATTATTGTTATCGCTATAACTATTATTATTATCCTTACTACTATTATTATTATCGCTATGACTGTTATTATTATCCTTATTCTATTATTACTATCCCTATTACTCTTGTCTCTATCCTTATAATTATTATTATTTCCCTTATTACAATTATTATTATCGCTATAACTATTATTATTATCCTTATTACTATAACTATTATTATTATCCTTATTTCTATTATTATTATCGCAATGACTGTTATTATTATACTTCTTCCATTATTACTATCCCTATTACTCTTGTCTTTATCCTTATAACTATTATTGTTATGCTTATTACTATTATTATTAGCACTAAAGCTATTATTATTATCCTTATTACTATTATTATTATCGCTATGACTGTTATTATTATACTTATTCTATTATTACTATCCCTATTACTCTTGTCTCTATCCTTATAACTATTATTATTATCCTCATTACTATTATTATTATCGCTATGACTGTTATTATTATCCTTATTCTATTATTACTATCCCTATTACTCTTGTCTTTATCCTTATAACTATTATTATTTCCCTTATTACGATTATTATTATCGTTATAACTGTTATTATTATCCTTATTACTAGTATTATTATCGCTATGACTGTTATTATTATACTTATTCTATTATTACTATCCCTATTACTCTTCTCTTTATCCTTATTACTAGTATTATTATCTCTATAACTATTATTGTTATCCTCATTACTATTATTATTATCGCTATGACTGTTATTATTATCCTTATTCTATTATTACTCTCCCTATTACTCTTGTCTCTATCCTTATAACTATTATTATTATGCTTATTACTATTATTGTTAGCACTATAACTATTATTATTATCCTTATTTCTATTATTATTATCGCTATGGCTGTTATTATTATCCTTATTCTATTATTAGTATCCCTATTACTCTTGTCTTTATCCTGCTATTTATTATTATTTCCCTTCTTACTATTATTATTATCGCTATAACTGTTATTATTATCCTTATTACTATTATTATTCGCACTATAACTATTATTATTATCCTTATTACTATTATTATTATCGCTATGACTGTTATTATTATACTTATTCTATTATTACTATCCCTATTACTCTTGTCTCTATCCTTATAACTATTATTATTATCCTCATTACTATTATTATTATCGCTATGACTGTTATTGTTATCCTTATTCTATTATTACTATCCCTATTACTCTTGTCTTTATCCTTATAACTATTATTATTATCCTTATTACTATTATTATTATCGCTATAACTGTTATTATTATCCTTATTACTAGTATTGTTAGCACTATAACTATTATGTTTATCCTTATTACTATTATTATTCGCACTATAACTATTATTATTATCCTTATTACTATTATTATTATCGCTATGACTGTTATTATTATACTTATTCTATTATTACTATCCCTATTAATCTTGTCTTTATCCTCATAACTATTATTGTTATGCTTATTACTATTATTATTAGCACTAAAACTATTATTATTATCCTTATAACTATTATTATTATCCTCATTACTATTATTATTATCGCTATGACTGTTATTATTATCATTATTCTATTATTACTATCCCTATTACTCTTGTCTCTATCCTTATAACTATTATTATTATGCTTATTACTATTATTGTTAGCACTATAACTGTTATTATTATCCTTATTTCTATTATTATTATCGCTATGACTGTTATTATTATACTTATTCTTTTATTACTATCCCTATTACTATTGTCTTTATCCTTGTAAGTATTATTGTTATGCTTATTACTATTATTATTAGCACTAAAACTATTATTATTATCCTTATTACTATTATTATTATCGCTATGACTGTTATTATTATACTTATTCTATTATTACTATCCCTATTACTCTTGCCTCTATCCTTATAACTATTATTATTATCCTCATTACTATTATTATTATCGCTATGACTGTTATTATTATCCTTATTCTATTATTACTATCCCTATTACTCTTGTCTTTATCCTTATAACTATTATTATTATCCTTATTACTATTATTATTATCGCTATAACTATTATTATTATCCTTATTACTATTATTATTATCGCAATGACTCTTATTATTATTCTTATTCTATTATTACTATCCCTATTACTCTTCTCTTTATCCTTATAACTATTATTATTATCCTTATTACTATTATTATTATCGCTATAACTATTATTATTATCCTTACTACTATTATTATTATCCTTACTACTATTATTATTATCGCTATGACTGTTATTATTATCCTTATTCTATTATTACTATCCCTATTACTCTTGTCTTTATCCTTATAACTATTATTATTTCGCTTATTACTATTATTATTATCATTATAACTGTTATTATTATCCTTATTCTATTATTACTATCCCTATTACTCTTGTCTCTATCCTTATAAATATATTATTATGCTTATTACTATTATTATTACCACTATAACTATTATTATTATCCTTATTTCTATTATTATTATCGCAATGACTGTTATTATTATACTTCATCCATTATTACTATCCCTATTACTCTTGTCTTTATCCTGATATTTATTATTATTTCGCTTATTACTATTATTATTATCGCTATAACTGTTATTATTATCCTTATTACTAGTATTATTAGCACTATAGCTATTATGGTTATCCTTATTACTATTATTATTCGCACTATAACTATTATTATTATCCTTATTACTATTATTATTATCGCTATGACTGTTATTATTATACTTATTCTATTATTACTATCCCTATTACTCTTGTCTTTATCCTTATAACTATTATTGTTATGCTTATTACTATTATTATTAGCACTAAAGCTATTATTATTATCCTTATTACTATTATTATTATCGCTATGACTGTTATTATTATACTTATTCTATTATTACTATCCCTATTACTCTTGTCTCTATCCTTATAACTATTATTATTATCCTCATTGCTATTATTATTATCGCTATGACTGTTATTATTATCCTTATTCTATTATTACTATCCCTATTACTCTTGTCTTTATCCTTATAACTATTATTATTATCCTTATTACTATTATTATTATCGCTATAACTATTATTATTATCCTTATTACTATTATTATTATCGCAATGACTGTTATTATTATTCTTATTCTATTATTACTATCCCTATTACTCTTCTCTTTATCCTTATAACTATTATTATTATCCTTATTACTATTATTATTATCGCTATATCTATTATTATTATCCTTACTACTATTATTATTATCGCTATGACTGTTATTATTATACTTCTTCCATTATTACTATCCCTATTACTCTTGTCTTTATCCTGATATTTATTATTATTTCGCTTATTACTATTATTATTATCGCTATAACTGTTATTATTATCCTTATTACTAGTATTATTAGCACTATAACTATTATGGTTATCCTTATTACTATTATTATTCGCACTATAACTATTATTATTATGCTCATTACTATTATTATTATCGCTATGACTGTTATTATTATCCTTATTCTATTATTACTATCCCTATTACTCTTGTCTTTATCCTTATAACTATTATTATTATCCTTATTACTATTATTATTATCGCTATAACTATTATTATTATCCTTATTACTATTATTATTATCGCAATGACTGTTATTATTATTCTTATTCTATTATTACTATCCCTATTACTCTTCTCTTTATCCTTATAACTATTATTATTATCCTTATTACTATTATTATTATCGCTATAACTATTATTATTATCCTCATTACTATTATTATTATCGCTATGACTGTTATTATTATCCTTATTCTATTATTACTATCCCTATTACTCTTCTCTTTATCCTTATAACTATTATTATTATCCTTATAACTATTATTATTATCCTTATTACTATTATTATTATCGCTATGACTGTTATTATTATACTTATTCTATTATTACTATCCCTATTACTCTTGTCTTTATCCTTATAACTATTATTATTTCCCTTATTACTATTATTATTATCATTATAACTGTTATTATTATCCTTATTACTAGTATTATTATCTCTATAACTATTATTGTTATCCTCATTACTATTATTATTATCGCTATGACTGTTATTATTATCCTTATTCTATTATTACTATCCCTATTACTCTTGTCTCTATCCTTATAACTATTATTATTATGCTTATTACTTTTATTGTTAGCACTATAACTATTATTATTATCCTTATTTCTATTATTATTATCGCTATGACTGTTATTATTATACTTATTCTATTATTACTATCCCTATTACTCTTGTCTTTATCCTTATAACTATTATTGTTATGCTTATTACTATTATTATTAGCACTAAAACTATTATTATTATCCTTATTACTATTATTATTATCGCTATGACTGTTATTATTATACTTATTCTTTTATTACTATCCCTATTACTCTTGTCTCTATCCTTATAACTATTATTATTATCCTCATTACTATTATTATTATCGCTATGACTGTTATTATTATCCTTATTCTATTATTACTATCCCTATTACTCTTGTCTTTATCCTTATAACTATTATTATTTCCCTTATTACTATTATTATTATCGTTATAACTGTTATTATTATCCTTATTACTAGTATTATTATCGCTATGACTGTTATTATTATACTTATTCTATTATTACTATCCCTATTACTCTTGTCTTTATCCTTATAACCATTATTGTTATGCTTATTACTATTATTATTAGCACTAAAACTATTATTATTATCCTTATTACTATTATTATTATCGCTATGACTGTTATTATTATCCTTATTCTATTATTACTATCCCTATTACTCTTGTCTTTATCCTTATAACTATTATTATTTCCCTTATTACTATTATTATTATCGTTATAACTGTTATTATTATCCTTATTACTAGTATTATTATCGCTATGACTGTTATTATTATACTTATTCTATTATTACTATCCCTATTACTCTTCTCTTTATCCTTATAACAATTATTATTATCCTTATTACTATTATTATTATCGCTATAACTATTATTATTATCCTTACTACTATTATTATTATCGCTATGACTGTTATTATTATCCTTATTCTATTATTACTATCCCTATTACTCTTCTCCTTATCCTTATAACTATTCTTATTATCCTTATAACTATTATTATTATCGCTATAACTATTATTATTATCCTTACTACTATTATTATTATCGCCATGACTGTTATTATTATCCTTATTCTATTATTACTATCCCTATTACTCTTCTCTTTATCCTTATAACAATTATTGTTATCCTTATTACTATTATTATTATCGCTATAACTATTATTATTATCCTTACTACTATTATTATTATCGCTATGACTGTTATTATTATCCTTATTCTATTATTACTATCCCTATTACTCTTGTCTCTATCCTTATAACTATTATTATTATGCTTATTACTATTATTATTAGCACTATAACTATTATTATTATCCTTATTTCTATTATTATTATCGCAATGACTGTTATTATTATACTTCTTCTATTATTACTATCATTATTACTCTTGTCTTTATCCTGATATTTATTATTATTTCCCTTATTACTATTATTATTATCGCTATAACTGTTATTATTATCCTTATTACTAGTATTATTAGCACTATAGCTATTATTATTATTATCGCTATGACTGTTATTATTATCCTTATTCTATTATTACTATCCCTATTACTCTTGTCTCTATCCTTATAACTATTATTATTATGCTTATTACTATTATTATTCGCACTATAACTATTATTATTATCCTTATTACTATTATTATTATCGCTATAACTATTATTATTATCCTTATTACTATTATTACTAGCACTATAACTATTATTATTATCCTTATTACTATTATTATTATCGCTATGACTGTTCTTATTATGCTTATTCTACTATTACTATCCCTATTACTCTTGTCTCTATTCTTATAACTATTATTATTTCCCTTATTACTATTATTATTATCATTATAACTGTTATTATTATCCTTATTACTAGTATTATTAGCACTATAACTGTTATGTTTATCCTTATTACTATCATTATTCGCACTATAACTATTATTATTATCCTTATTCTATTATTACTAGCCCTATTACTCTTGTCTTTATCCTTATAACTATTATTATTTCCCTTATTACTATTATTATTATCATTATAACTGTAATATTATCCTTATTACTAGTATTATTATCTCTATAACTATTATTGTTATCCTCATTACTATTATTATTATCGCTATGACTGTCATTATTATCCTTATTCTATTATTACTATCCCTATTACTCTTGTCTCTATCCTTATAACTATTATTATTATACTTATTACTATTATTATTAGCACTATAACTATTATTATTATCCTTATTCTATTATTACTATCCCTATTACTCCTCTCTTTATCTTTATAACTATTATTATTATCCTTATAACTATTATTGTTATCCTCATTACTATTATTATTATCGCTATGACTCTTATTATTATACTTATTCTATTATTACTGTCCCTATTACTCTTGTCTCTATCCTTATAACTATTATTATTATGCTTATTACTATTATTATTCGCACTATAACTATTATTATTATCCTTATTACTATTATTATTATCGCTATAACTATTATTATTATCCTTATTACTATTATTACTAGCACTATAACTATTATTATTATCCTTATTACTATTATTATTATCGCTATGACTGTTATTATTATACTTATTCTATTATTACTATCCCTATTACTCTTGTCTTTATCCTCATAACTATTATTGTTATGCTTATTACTATTATTATTAGCACTAAAACTATTATTATTATCCTTATTACTATTATTATTATCGCTATGACTGTTATTATTATACTTATTCTATTATTACTATCCCTATTACTCTTGTCTTTATCCTCATAACTATTATTGTTATGCTTATTACTATTATTATTAGCACTAAAACTATTATTATTATCCTTATTACTATTATTATTATCGCTATGACTGTTATTATTATACTTATTCTATTATTACTATCCCTATTACTCTTGTCTCTATCCTTATAACTATTATTATTATCCTCATTACTATTATTATTATCGCTATGACTGTTATTGTTATCCTTATTCTATTATTACTATCCCTATTACTCTTGTCTTTATCCTCATAACTATTATTGTTATGCTTATTACTATTATTATTAGCACTAAAACTATTATTATTATCCTTATAACTATTATTATTATCCTTATAACTATTATTATTATCCTCATTACTATTATTATTATCGCTATGACTGTTATTATTATCCTTACTACTATTATTATTATCGCTATGACTGTTATTATTATCCTTATTCTATTATTACTATCCCCATTACTCTTCTCTTTATCCTTATAACTATTATTATTATCGCTATAACTATTATTATTATCCTTATTACTATTATTATTATCGCAATGACTCTTATTATTATCCTTATTCTATTATTACTATCCCTATTACTCTTCTCTTTATCCTTATAACTATTATTATTATCCTTATTACTATTATTGTTATCGCTATAACTATTATTATTATCCTTACTACTATTATTATTATCGCTATGACTGTTATTATTATCCTTATTCTATTATTACTATCCCTATTACTCTTGTCTCTATCCTTATAATTATTATTATTTCCCTTATTACAATTATTATTATCGCTATAACTATTATTATTATCCTTATTACTATTATTATTATCGCAATGACTCTTATTATTATCCTTATTCTATTATTACTATCCCTATTACTCTTCTCTTTATCCTTATAACTATTATTATTATCCTTATTACTATTATCGTTATCGCTATAACTATTATTATTATCCTTACTACTATTATTATTATCGCTATGACTGTTATTATTATCCTTATTCTATTATTACTATCCCTATTACTCTTGTCTCTATCCTTATAATTATTATTATTTCCCTTATTACAATTATTATTATCGCTATAACTATTATTATTATCCTTATTACTATTACTATTCGCACTATAACTATTATTATTATCCTTATTACTATTATTATTATTGCTATAACTGTTATTATTATCCTTATTACTATTATTAATAGCGCTATAGCTATTATTATTATTATCGCTATGACTGTTATTATTATGCTTATTCTACTATTACTATCCCTATTACTCTTGTCTCTATTCTTATAACTATTATTATTATGCTTATTACTATTATTATTATCGCTATAACTATTATTATTATCCTTACTACTATTATTATTATCGCTATGACTGTTATTATTATCCTTATTCTATTATTACTATCCCTATTACTCTTGTCTTTATCCTTATAACTATTATTATTTCGCTTATTACTATTATTATTATCATTATAACTGTTATTATTATCCTTATTCTATTATTACTATCCCTATTACTCTTGTCTCTATCCTTATAAATTTATTATTATGCTTATTACTATTATTATTACCACTATAACTATTATTATTATCCTTATTTCTATTATTATTATCGCAATGACTGTTATTATTATAATTCTTCCATTATTACTATCCCTATTACTCTTGTCTTTATCCTTATAACTATTATTGTTATGCTTATTACTATTATTATTAGCACTAAAGCTATTATTATTATCCTTATTACTATTATTATTATCGCTATGACTGTTATTATTATCCTTATTCTATTATTACTATCCCTATTACTCCTCTCTTTATCTTTATAACTATTATTATTATCCTTATAACTATTATTGTTATCCTCATTACTATTATTATTATCGCTATGACTCTTATTATTATCCTTATTCTATTATTACTGTCCCTATTACTCTTGTCTCTATCCTTATAACTATTATTATTATGCTTATTACTATTATTATTCGCACTATAACTATTATTATTATCCTTATTACTATTATTATTATCGCTATAACTATTATTATTATCCTTATTACTATTATTACTAGCACTATAACTATTATTATTATCCTTATTACTATTATTATTATCGCTATGACTGTTATTATTATACTTATTCTATTATTACTATCCCTATTACTCTTGTCTTTATCCTCATAACTATTATTGTTATGCTTATTACTATTATTATTAGCACTAAAACTATTATTATTATCCTTATTACTATTATTATTATCGCTATGACTGTTATTATTATACTTATTCTATTATTACTATCCCTATTACTCTTGTCTTTATCCTCATAACTATTATTGTTATGCTTATTACTATTATTATTAGCACTAAAACTATTATTATTATCCTTATTACTATTATTATTATCGCTATGACTGTTATTATTATACTTATTCTATTATTACTATCCCTATTACTCTTGTCTCTATCCTTATAACTATTATTATTATCCTCATTACTATTATTATTATCGCTATGACTGTTATTGTTATCCTTATTCTATTATTACTATCCCTATTACTCTTGTCTTTATCCTCATAACTATTATTGTTATGCTTATTACTATTATTATTAGCACTAAAACTATTATTATTATCCTTATAACTATTATTATTATCCTTATAACTATTATTATTATCCTCATTACTATTATTATTATCGCTATGACTGTTATTATTATCCTTACTACTATTATTATTATCGCTATGACTGTTATTATTATCCTTATTCTATTATTACTATCCCCATTACTCTTCTCTTTATCCTTATAACTATTATTATTATCGCTATAACTATTATTATTATCCTTATTACTATTATTATTATCGCAATGACTCTTATTATTATCCTTATTCTATTATTACTATCCCTATTACTCTTCTCTTTATCCTTATAACTATTATTATTATCCTTATTACTATTATTGTTATCGCTATAACTATTATTATTATCCTTACTACTATTATTATTATCGCTATGACTGTTATTATTATCCTTATTCTATTATTACTATCCCTATTACTCTTGTCTCTATCCTTATAATTATTATTATTTCCCTTATTACAATTATTATTATCGCTATAACTATTATTATTATCCTTATTACTATTATTATTATCGCAATGACTCTTATTATTATCCTTATTCTATTATTACTATCCCTATTACTCTTCTCTTTATCCTTATAACTATTATTATTATCCTTATTACTATTATTGTTATCGCTATAACTATTATTATTATCCTTACTACTATTATTATTATCGCTATGACTGTTATTATTATCCTTATTCTATTATTACTATCCCTATTACTCTTGTCTCTATCCTTATAATTATTATTATTTCCCTTATTACAATTATTATTATCGCTATAACTATTATTATTATCCTTATTACTATTACTATTCGCACTATAACTATTATTATTATCCTTATTACTATTATTATTATTGCTATAACTGTTATTATTATCCTTATTACTATTATTAATAGCGCTATAGCTATTATTATTATTATCGCTATGACTGTTATTATTATGCTTATTCTACTATTACTATCCCTATTACTCTTGTCTCTATTCTTATAACTATTATTATTATGCTTATTACTATTATTATTATCGCTATAACTATTATCATTATCCTTACTACTATTATTATTATCGCTATGACTGTTATTATTATCCTTATTCTATTATTACTATCCCTATTACTCTTGTCTTTATCCTTATAACTATTATTATTTCGCTTATTACTATTATTATTATCATTATAACTGTTATTATTATCCTTATTCTATTATTACTATCCCTATTACTCTTGTCTCTATCCTTATAAATTTATTATTATGCTTATTACTATTATTATTACCACTATAACTATTATTATTATCCTTATTTCTATTATTATGATCGCAATGACTGTTATTATTATAATTCTTCCATTATTACTATCCCTATTACTCTTGTCTTTATCCTTATAACTATTATTGTTATGCTTATTACTATTATTATTAGCACTAAAGCTATTATTATTATCCTTATTACTATTATTATTATCGCTATGACTGTTATTATTATCCTTATTCTATTATTACTATCCCTATTACTCTTGTCTCTATCCTTATAACTATTATTATTATGCTTATTACTATTATTGTTAGCACTATAACTATTATTATTATCCTTATTTCTATTATTATTATCGCTATGACTGTTATTATTATACTTATTCTATTATTACTATCCCTATTACTCTTGTCTCTATCCTTATAACTATTATTATTATCCTCATTACTATTATTATTATCGCTATAACTATTATTATTATCCTTACTACTATTATTATTATCGCTATGACTGTTATTATTATCCTTATTCTATTATTGCTATCCCTATTACTCTTGTCTCTATCCTTATAACTATTATTATTTCCCTTATTACTATTATTATTATCGTTATAACTGTTATTATTATCCTTATTACTAGTATTATTATCGCTATGACTGTTATTATTATACTTATTCTATTATTACTAGCCCTATTACTCTTGTCTTTATCCTTATAACTATTATTATTTCCCTTATTACTATTATTATTATCATTATAACTGTAATATTATCCTTATTACTAGTATTATTATCTCTATAACTATTATTGTTATCCTCATTACTATTATTATTATCGCTATGACTGTTATTATTATCCTTATTCTATTATTACTATCCCTATTACTCTTCTCTTTATCCTTATAACAATTATTATTATCCTTATTACTATTATTATTATCGCTATAACTATTATTATTATCCTTACTACTATTATCATTATCGCTATGACTGTTATTATTATCCTTATTCTATAATTACTATCCCTATTACTCTTGTCTCTATCCTTATAACTATTATTATTATGCTTATTACTATTATTATTATCGCTATAACTATTATTATTATCCTTATTACTAGTATTATTATCTCTATAACTATTATTGTTATCCTCATTACTATTATTATTATCGCTATGACTGTCATTATTATCCTTATTCTATTATTACTATCCCTATTACTCTTGTCTCTATCCTTATAACTATTATTATTATACTTATTACTATTATTATTAGCACTATAACTATTATTATTATCCTTATTCTATTATTACTATCCCTATTACTCCTCTCTTTATCTTTATAACTATTATTATTATCCTTATAACTATTATTGTTATCCTCATTACTATTATTATTATCGCTATGACTCTTATTATTATCCTTATTCTATTATTACTGTCCCTATTACTCTTGTCTCTATCCTTATAACTATTATTATTATGCTTATTACTATTATTATTCGCACTATAACTATTATTATTATCCTTATTACTGTTATTATTATTGCTATAACTGTTATTGTTATCCTTATTACTATTATTATTAGCACTATAGCTATTATTATTATTATCGCTATGACTGTTATTATTATCCTTATTCTATTATTACTATCCCTATTACTCTTGTCTTTATCCTTATAACTATTATTATTATGCTTATTACTATTATTATTCGCACTATAACTATTATTATTATCCTTATTACTATTATTATTATCGCTATAACTATTATTATTATCCTTATTACTATTATTACTAGCACTATAACTATTATTATTATCCTTATTACTATTATTATTATCGCTATGACTGTTATTATTATACTTATTCTATTATTACTATCCCTATTACTCTTGTCTTTATCCTCATAACTATTATTGTTATGCTTATTACTATTATTATTAGCACTAAAACTATTATTATTATCCTTATTACTATTATTATTATCGCTATGACTGTTATTATTATACTTATTCTATTATTACTATCCCTATTACTCTTGTCTTTATCCTCATAACTATTATTGTTATGCTTATTACTATTATTATTAGCACTAAAACTATTATTATTATCCTTATTACTATTATTATTATCGCTATGACTGTTATTATTATACTTATTCTATTATTACTATCCCTATTACTCTTGTCTCTATCCTTATAACTATTATTATTATCCTCATTACTATTATTATTATCGCTATGACTGTTATTGTTATCCTTATTCTATTATTACTATCCCTATTACTCTTGTCTTTATCCTCATAACTATTATTGTTATGCTTATTACTATTATTATTAGCACTAAAACTATTATTATTATCCTTATTACTATTATTATTATCGCTATGACTGTTATTATTATACTTATTCTATTATTACTATCCCTATTACTCTTGTCTCTATCCTTATAACTATTATTATTATCCTCATTACTATTATTATTATCGCTATGACTGTTATTGTTATCCTTATTCTATTATTACTATCCCTATTACTCTTGTCTTTATCCTCATAACTATTATTGTTATGCTTATTACTATTATTATTAGCACTAAAACTATTATTATTATCCTTATTACTATTATTATTATCGCTATGACTGTTATTATTATACTTATTCTATTATTACTATCCCTATTACTCTTGTCTCTATCCTTATAACTATTATTATTATCCTCATTACTATTATTATTATCGCTATGACTGTTATTGTTATCCTTATTCTATTATTACTATCCCTATTACTCTTGTCTTTATCCTCATAACTATTATTGTTATGCTTATTACTATTATTATTAGCACTAAAACTATTATTATTATCCTTATAACTATTATTATTATCCTTATAACTATTATTATTATCCTCATTACTATTATTATTATCGCTATGACTGTTATTATTATCCTTACTACTATTATTATTATCGCTATGACTGTTATTATTATCCTTATTCTATTATTACTATCCCCATTACTCTTCTCTTTATCCTTATAACTATTATTATTATTGCTATAACTATTATTATTATCCTTATTACTATTATTATTATCGCAATGACTCTTATTATTATCCTTATTCTATTATTACTATCCCTATTACTCTTCTCTTTATCCTTATAACTATTATTATTATCCTTATTACTATTATTGTTATCGCTATAACTATTATTATTATCCTTACTACTATTATTATTATCGCTATGACTGTTATTATTATCCTTATTCTATTATTACTATCCCTATTACTCTTGTCTCTATCCTTATAATTATTATTATTTCCCTTATTACAATTATTATTATCGCTATAACTATTATTATTATCCTTATTACTATAACTATTATTATTATCCTTATTTCTATTATTATTATCGCAATGACTGTTATTATTATACTTCTTCCATTATTACTATCCCTATTACTCTTGTCTTTATCCTTATAACTATTATTTCTATGCTTATTACTATTATTATTAGCACTAAAGCTATTATTATTATCCTTATTACTATTATTATTATCGCTATGACTGTTATTATTATACTTATTCTATTATTACTATCCCTATTACTCTTGTCTCTATCCTTATAACTATTATTATTATCCTCATTACTATTATTATTATCGCTATGACTGTTATTATTATCCTTATTCTATTATTACTATCCCTATTACTCTTGTCTTTATCCTTATAACTATTATTATTTCCCTTATTACGATTATTATTATCGTTATAACTGTTATTATTATCCTTATTACTAGTATTATTATCGCTATGACTGTTATTATTATACTTATTCTATTATTACTATCCCTATTACTCTTCTCTTTATCCTTATTACTAGTATTATTATCTCTATGACTATTATTGTTATCCTCATTACTATTATTATTATCGCTATGACTGTTATTATTATCCTTATTCTATTATTACTCTCCCTATTACTCTTGTCTCTATCCTTATAACTATTATTATTATGCTTATTACTATTATTGTTAGCACTATAACTATTATTATTATCCTTATTTCTATTATTATTATCGCTATGGCTGTTATTATTATCCTTATTCTATTATTAGTATCCCTATTACTCTTGTCTTTATCCTGCTATTTATTATTATTTCCCTTCTTACTATTATTATTATCGCTATAACTGTTATTATTATCCTTATTACTATTATTATTCGCACTATAACTATTATTATTATCCTTATTACTATTATTATTATCGCTATGACTGTTATTATTATACTTATTCTATTATTACTATCCCTATTACTCTTGTCTCTATCCTTATAACTATTATTATTATCCTCATTACTATTATTATTATCGCTATGACTGTTATTGTTATCCTTATTCTATTATTACTATCCCTATTACTCTTGTCTATATCCTTATAACTATTATTATTATCCTTATTACTATTATTATTATCGCTATAACTATTATTATTATCCTTACTACTATTATTATTATCGCTATGACTGTTATTATTATCCTTATTCTATTATTACTATCCCCATTACTCTTCTCTTTATCCTTATAACTATTATTATTATCCTTATAACTATTATTATTATCCTCATTACTATTATTATTATCGCTATGACTGTTATTATTATACTTATTCTATTATTACTATCCCTATTACTCTTCTCTTTATCCTTATAACTATTATTATTATCCTTATAACTATTATTATTATCCTCATTACTATTATTATTATCGCTATGACTGTTATTATTATCCTTATTCTATTATTACTATCCCTATTACTCTTGTCTCTATCCTTATAACTATTATTATTATGCTTATTACTATTATTGTTAGCACTACAACTATTATTATTATCCTTATTTCTATTATTATTATCGCTATGGCTGTTATTATTATCCTTATTCTATTATTAGCATCCCTATTACTCTTGTCTTTATCCTGCTATTTATTATTATTTCCCTTATTACTATTATTATTATCGCTATAACTGTTATTATTATCCTTATTACTAGTATTGTTAGCACTATAACTATTATGTTTATCCTTATTACTATTATTATTCGCACTGTAACTATTATTATTATCCTTATTACTATTATTATTATCGCTATGACTGTTATTATTATACTTATTCTATTATTACTATCCCTATTAATCTTGTCTTTATCCTCATAACTATTATTGTTATGCTTATTACTATTATTATTAGCACTAAAACTATTATTATTATCCTTATAACTATTATTATTATCCTCATTACTATTATTATTATCGCTATGACTGTTATTATTATCATTATTCTATTATTACTATCCCTATTACTCTTGTCTCTATCCTTATAACTATTATTATTATGCTTATTACTATTATTGTTAGCACTATAACTGTTATTATTATCCTTATTTCTATTATTATTATCGCAATGACTGTTATTATTATACTTCATCCATTATTACTATCCCTATTACTCTTGTCTTTATCCTGATATTTATTATTATTTCGCTTATTACTATTATTATTATCGCTATAACTGTTATTATTATCCTTATTACTAGTATTATTAGCACTATAGCTATTATGGTTATCCTTATTACTATTATTATTCGCACTATAACTATTATTATTATCCTTATTACTATTATTATTATCGCTATGACTGTTATTATTATACTTATTCTATTATTACTATCCCTATTACTCTTGTCTTTATCCTTATAACTATTATTGTTATGCTTATTACTATTATTATTAGCACTAAAGCTATTATTATTATCCTTATTACTATTATTATTATCGCTATGACTGTTATTATTATACTTATTCTATTATTACTATCCCTATTACTCTTGTCTCTATCCTTATAACTATTATTATTATCCTCATTGCTATTATTATTATCGCTATGACTGTTATTATTATCCTTATTCTATTATTACTATCCCTATTACTCTTGTCTTTATCCTTATAACTATTATTATTATCCTTATTACTATTATTATTATCGCTATAACTATTATTATTATCCTTATTACTATTATTATTATCGCAATGACTGTTATTATTATTCTTATTCTATTATTACTATCCCTATTACTCTTCTCTTTATCCTTATAACTATTATTATTATCCTTATTACTATTATTATTATCGCTATATCTATTATTATTATCCTTACTACTATTATTATTATCGCTATGACTGTTATTATTATACTTCTTCCATTATTACTATCCCTATTACTCTTGTCTTTATCCTGATATTTATTATTATTTCGCTTATTACTATTATTATTATCGCTATAACTGTTATTATTATCCTTATTACTAGTATTATTAGCACTATAACTATTATGGTTATCCTTATTACTATTATTATTCGCACTATAACTATTATTATTATCCTCATTACTATTATTATTATCGCTATGACTGTTATTATTATCCTTATTCTATTATTACTATCCCTATTACTCTTGTCTTTATCCTTATAACTATTATTATTATCCTTATTACTATTATTATTATCGCTATAACTATTATTATTATCCTTATTACTATTATTATTATCGAAATGACTGTTATTATTATTCTTATTCTATTATTACTATCCCTATTACTCTTCTCTTTATCCTTATAACTATTATTATTATCCTTATTACTATTATTATTATCGCTATAACTATTATTATTATCCTTACTACTATTATTATTATCGCTATGACTGTTATTATTATCCTTATTCTATTATTACTATCCCTATTACTCTTCTCTTTATCCTTATAACTATTAATATTATCCTTATAACTATTATTATTATCCTTATTACTATTATTATTATCGCTATGACTGTTATTATTATACTTATTCTATTATTACTATCCCTATTACTCTTGTCTTTATCCTTATAACTATTATAATTTCCCTTATTACTATTATTATTATCATTATAACTGTTATTATTATCCTTATTACTAGTATTATTATCTCTATAACTATTATTGTTATCCATATTACTATTATTATTATCGCTATGACTGTTATTATTATCCTTATTCTATTATTACTATCCCTATTACTCTTGTCTCTATCCTTATAACTATTATTATTATGCTTATTACTATTATTGTTAGCACTATAACTATTATTATTATCCTTATTTCTATTATTATTATCGCTATGACTGTTACTATTATCCTTATTCTATTATTACTATCCCTATTACTCTTGTCTCTATCCTTATAACTATTATTATTATGCTTATTACTATTATTGTTAGCACTATAACTATTATTATTATCCTTATTTCTATTATTATTATCGCTATGACTGTTATTATTATACTTATTCTATTATTACTATCCCTATTACTCTTGTCTTTATCCTTATAACTATTATTGTTATGCTTATTACTATTATTATTAGCACTAAAACTATTATTATTATCCTTATTACTATTATTATTATCGCTATGACTGTTATTATTATACTTATTCTTTTATTACTATCCCTATTACTCTTGTCTCTATCCTTATAACTATTATTATTATCCTCATTACTATTATTATTATCGCTATGACTGTTATTATTATCCTTATTCTATTCTACTATCCCTATTACTCTTGTCTTTATCCTTATAACTATTATTATTTCCCTTATTACTATTATTATTATCGTTATAACTGTTATTATTATCCTTATTACTAGTATTATTATCGCTATGACTGTTATTATTATACCTATTCTAATATTACTATCCCTATTACTCTTGTCTCTATCCTTATAACTATTATTATTATCCTCATTGCTATTATTATTATCGCTATGACTGTTATTATTATCCTTATTCTATTATTACTATCCCTATTACTCTTGTCTTTATCCTTATAACTATTATTATTATCCTTATTACTATTATTATTATCGCTATAACTATTATTATTATCCTTATTACTATTATTATTATCGCAATGACTGTTATTATTATTCTTATTCTATTATTACTATCCCTATTACTCTTCTCTTTATCCTTATAACTATTATTATTATCCTTATTACTATTATTATTATCGCTATATCTATTATTATTATCCTTACTACTATTATTATTATCGCTATGACTGTTATTATTATACTTCTTCCATTATTACTATCCCTATTACTCTTGTCTTTATCCTGATATTTATTATTATTTCGCTTATTACTATTATTATTATCGCTATAACTGTTATTATTATCCTTATTACTAGTATTATTAGCACTATAACTATTATGGTTATCCTTATTACTATTATTATTCGCACTATAACTATTATTATTATCCTCATTACTATTATTATTATCGCTATGACTGTTATTATTATCCTTATTCTATTATTACTATCCCTATTACTCTTGTCTTTATCCTTATAACTATTATTATTATCCTTATTACTATTATTATTATCGCTATAACTATTATTATTATCCTTATTACTATTATTATTATCGCAATGACTGTTATTATTATTCTTATTCTATTATTACTATCCCTATTACTCTTCTCTTTATCCTTATAACTATTATTATTATCCTTATTACTATTATTATTATCGCTATAACTATTATTATTATCCTTACTACTATTATTATTATCGCTATGACTGTTATTATTATCCTTATTCTATTATTACTATCCCTATTACTCTTCTCTTTATCCTTATAACTATTATTATTATCCTTATAACTATTATTATTATCCTTATTACTATTATTATTATCGCTATGACTGTTATTATTATACTTATTCTATTATTACTATCCCTATTACTCTTGTCTTTATCCTTATAACTATTATAATTTCCCTTATTACTATTATTATTATCATTATAACTGTTATTATTATCCTTATTACTAGTATTATTATCTCTATAACTATTATTGTTATCCATATTACTATTATTATTATCGCTATGACTGTTATTATTATCCTTATTCTATTATTACTATCCCTATTACTCTTGTCTCTATCCTTATAACTATTATTATTATGCTTATTACTATTATTGTTAGCACTATAACTATTATTATTATCCTTATTTCTATTATTATTATCGCTATGACTGTTATTATTATACTTATTCTATTATTACTATCCCTATTACTCTTGTCTTTATCCTTATAACTATTATTGTTATGCTTATTACTATTATTATTAGCACTAAAACTATTATTATTATCCTTATTACTATTATTATTATCGCTATGACTGTTATTATTATACTTATTCTTTTATTACTATCCCTATTACTCTTGTCTCTATCCTTATAACTATTATTATTATCCTCATTACTATTATTATTATCGCTATGACTGTTATTATTATCCTTATTCTATTATTACTATCCCTATTACTCTAGTCTTTATCCTTATAACTATTATTATTTCCCTTATTACTATTATTATTATCGTTATAACTGTTATTATTATCCTTATTACTAGTATTATTATCGCTATGACTGTTATTATTATACTTATTCTAACATTACTATCCCTATTACTCTTGTCTTTATCCTTATAACCATTATTGTTATGCTTATTACTATTATTATTAGCACTAAAGCTATTATTATTATCCTTATTACTATTATTATTATCGCTATGACTGTTATTATTATACTTATTCTATTATTACTATCCCTATTACTCTTGTCTCTATCCTTATAACTATTATTATTATCCTCATTACTATTATTATTATCGCTATGACTGTTATTATTATCCTTATTCTATTATTACTATCCCTATTACTCTTGTCTTTATCCTTATAACTATTATTATTTCCCTTATTACTATTATTATTATCGTTATAACTGTTATTATTACCCTTATTACTAGTATTATTATCGCTATGACTGTTATTATTATACTTATTCTATTATTACTATCCCTATTACTCTTCTCTTTATCCTTATAACTATTATTATTATCCTTATAACTATTATTATTATCCTCATTACTATTATTATTATCGCTATGGCTGTTATTATTATCCTTATTCTATTATTACTATCCCTATTACTCTTGTCCTTATCCTGCTATTTATTATTATTTCCCTTATTAATATTATTATTATCGCTATAGCTGTTATTATTATCCTTATTACTAGTATTATTAGCACTATAACTATTATGTTTATCCTTATTACTATTATTATTCGCACTATAACTATTATTATTATCCTTATTACTATTATTATTATCGCTATGACTGTTATTATTATACTTATTCTATTATTACTATCCCTATTACTCTTGTCTTTATCCTCATAACTATTATTGTTATGCTTATTACTATTATTATTAGCACTAAAACTATTTTTATTATCCTTATAACTATTATTATTATCCTTTTAACTATTATTATTATCCTCATTACTGTTATTATTATCGCTATGACTGTTATTATTATCCTTATTCTATTATTACTATCCCTATTACTCTTGTCTCTATCCTTATAACTATTATTATTATGCTTATTACTATTATTGTTAGCACTATAACTGTTATTATTATCCTCATTACTATTATTATTATCGCTATGACTGTTATTATTATCCTTATTCTATTATTACTATCCCTATTACTCTTCTCTTTATCCTTATAACTATTATTATTATCCTTATAACTATTATTATTATCCTTATTACTATTATTATTATCGCTCTGACTGTTATTATTATACTTATTCTATTATTACTATCCCTATTACTCTTGTCTTTATCCTTATAACTATTATTATTTCCCTTATTACTATTATTATTATCATTATAACTGTTATTATTATCCTTATTACTAGTATTATTATCTCTATAACTATTATTGTTATCCATATTACTATTATTATTATCGCTATGACTGTTATTATTATCCTTATTCTATTATTACTATCCCTATTACTCTTGTCTCTATCCTTATAACTATTATTATTATGCTTATTACTATTATTGTTAGCACTATAACTATTATTATTATCCTTATTTCTATTATTATTATCGCTATGACTGTTATTATTATACTTATTCTATTATTACTATCCCTATTACTCTTGTCTTTATCCTTATAACTATTATTGTTATGCTTATTACTATTATTATTAGCACTAAAACTATTATTATTATCCTTATTACTATTATTATTATCGCTATGACTGTTATTATTATACTTATTCTTTTATTACTATCCCTATTACTCTTGTCTCTATCCTTATAACTATTATTATTATCCTCATTACTATTATTATTATCGCTATGACTGTTATTATTATCCTTATTCTATTCTACTATCCCTATTACTCTTGTCTTTATCCTTATAACTATTATTATTTCCCTTATTACTATTATTATTATCGTTATAACTGTTATTATTATCCTTATTACTAGTATTATTATCGCTATGACTGTTATTATTATACCTATTCTAATATTACTATCCCTATTACTCTTGTCTTTATCCTTATAACCATTATTGTTATGCTTATTACTATTATTATTAGCACTAAAACTATTATTATTATCCTTATTACTATTATTATTATCGCTATGACTGTTATTATTATACTTATTCTATTATTACTATCCCTATTACTCTTGTCTCTATCCTTATAACTATTATTATTATCCTTATAACTATTATTATTATCCTCATTACTATTATTATTATCGCTATGGCTGTTATTATTATCCTTATTCTATTATTACTATCCCTATTACTCTTGTCTTTATCCTGCTATTTATTATTATTTCCCTTATTAATATTATTATTATCGCTATAGCTGTTATTATTATCCTTATTACTAGTATTATTAGCACTATAACTATTATGTTTATCCTTATTACTATTATTATTCGCACTATAACTATTATTATTATCCTTATTACTATTATTATTATCGCTATGACTGTTATTATTATACTTATTCTATTATTACTATCCCTATTACTCTTGTCTTTATCCTCATAACTATTATTGTTATGCTTATTACTATTATTATTAGCACTAAAACTATTATTATTATCCTTATAACTATTATTATTATCCTTTTAACTATTATTATTATCCTCATTACTGTTATTATTATCGCTATGACTGTTATTATTATCCTTATTCTATTATTACTATCCCTATTACTCTTGTCTCTATCCTTATAACTATTATTATTATGCTTATTACTATTATTGTTAGCACTATAACTGTTATTATTATCCTCATTACTATTATTATTATCGCTATGACTGTTATTATTATACTTATTCTATTATTACTATCCCTATTACTATTGTCTTTATCCTTGTAAGTATTATTGTTATGCTTATTACTATTATTATTAGCACTAAAACTATTATTATTATCCTTATTACTATTATTATTATCGCTATGACTGTTATTATTATGCTTATTCTACTATTACTATCCCTATTACTCTTGTCTCTATTCTTATAACTATTATTATTATGCTTATTACTATTATTATTATCGCTATAACTATTATTATTATCCTTACTACTATTATTATTATCCTTACTACTATTATTATTATCGCTATGACTGTTATTATTATCCTTATTCTATTATTACTATCCCTATTACTCTTGTCTTTATCCTTATAACTATTATTATTTCGCTTATTACTATTATTATTATCATTATAACTGTTATTATTATCCTTATTACTAGTATTATTATCTCTATAACTATTATTGTTATCCTCATTACTATTATTATTATCGCTATGACTGTTATTATTATCCTTATTCTATTATTACTATCCCTATTACTCTTGTCTCTATCCTTATAAATTTATTATTATGCTTATTACTATTATTATTACCACTATAACTATTATTATTATCCTTATTTCTATTATTATTATCGCAATGACTGTTATTATTATACTTCTTCCATTATTACTATCCCTATTACTCTTGTCTTTATCCTGATATTTATTATTATTTCGCTTATTACTATTATTATTATCGCTATAACTGTTATTATTATCCTTATTACTAGTATTATTAGCACTATAACTATTATGGTTATCCTTATAACTATTATTGTTATCCTTATTACTATTATTATTATCGCTATAACTATTATTATTATCCTTATTACTATTATTATTATCGCTATGACTGTTATTATTATCCTTATTCTATTATTACTATCCCTATTACTCTTCTCTTTATCCTTATAACTATTATTATTTCCCTTATTACTATTATTATTATCATTATAACTGTTATTATTATCCTTATTACTAGTATTATTATCTCTATAACTATTATTATTATCCTTATTACTATTATTATTATCGCTATGACTGTTATTATTATACTTATTCTATTATTACTATCCCTATTACTCTTGTCTTTATCCTTATAACTATTATTATTTCCCTTATTACTATTATTATTATCATTATAACTGTTATTATTATCCTTATTACTAGTATTATTATCTCTATAACTATTATTGTTATCCATATTACTATTATTATTATCGCTATGACTGTTATTATTATCCTTATTCTATTATTACTATCCCTATTACTCTTGTCTCTATCCTTATAACTATTATTATTATGCTTATTACTATTATTGTTAGCACTATAACTATTATTATTATCCTTATTTCTATTATTATTATCGCTATGACTGTTATTATTATACTTATTCTATTATTACTATCCCTATTACTCTTGTCTTTATCCTTATAACTATTATTGTTATGCTTATTACTATTATTATTAGCACTAAAACTATTATTATTATCCTTATTACTATTATTATTATCGCTATGACTGTTATTATTATACTTATTCTTTTATTACTATCCCTATTACTCTTGTCTCTATCCTTATAACTATTATTATTATCCTCATTACTATTATTATTATCGCTATGACTGTTATTATTATCCTTATTCTATTATTACTATCCCTATTACTCTTGTCTTTATCCTTATAACTATTATTATTTCCCTTATTACTATTATTATTATCGTTATAACTGTTATTATTATCCTTATTACTAGTATTATTATCGCTATGACTGTTATTATTATACCTATTCTAATATTACTATCCCTATTACTCTTGTCTTTATCCTTATAACCATTATTGTTATGCTTATTACTATTATTATTAGCACTAAAACTATTATTATTATCCTTATTACTATTATTATTATCGCTATGACTGTTATTATTATACTTATTCTATTATTACTATCCCTATTACTCTTGTCTCTATCCTTATAACTATTATTATTATCCTCATTACTATTATTATTATCGCTATGACTGTTATTATTATCCTTATTCTATTATTACTATCCAAATTACTCTTGTCTTTATCCTTATAACTATTATTATTTCCCTTATTACTATTATTATTATCGTTATAACTGTTATTATTATCCTTATTACTAGTATTATTATCGCTATGACTGTTATTATTATACTTATTCTATTATTACTATCCCTATTACTCTTCTCTTTATCCTTATAACTATTATTATTATCCTTATAACTATTATTATTATCCTCATTACTATTATTATTATCGCTATGGCTGTTATTATTATCCTTATTCTATTATTACTATCCCTATTACTCTTGTCTTTATCCTGCTATTTATTATTATTTCCCTTATTAATATTATTATTATCGCTATAGCTGTTATTATTATCCTTATTACTAGTATTATTAGCACTATAACTATTATGTTTATCCTTATTACTATTATTATTCGCACTATAACTATTATTATTATCCTTATTACTATTATTATTATGCTTATTACTATTATTGTTAGCACTATAACTGTTATTATTATCCTCATTACTATTATTATTATCGCTATGACTGTTATTATTATACTTATTCTATTATTACTATCCCTATTACTATTGTCTTTATCCTTGTAAGTATTATTGTTATGCTTATTACTATTATTATTAGCACTAAAACTATTATTATTATCCTTATTACTATTATTATTATCGCTATGACTGTTATTATTATGCTTATTCTACTATTACTATCCCTATTACTCTTGTCTCTATTCTTATAACTATTATTATTATGCTTATTACTATTATTATTATCGCTATAACTATTATTATTATCCTTACTACTATTATTATTATCCTTACTACTATTATTATTATCGCTATGACTGTTATTATTATCCTTATTCTATTATTACTATCCCTATTACTCTTGTCTTTATCCTTATAACTATTATTATTTCGCTTATTACTATTATTATTATCATTATAACTGTTATTATTATCCTTATTACTAGTATTATTATCTCTATAACTATTATTGTTATCCTCATTACTATTATTATTATCGCTATGACTGTTATTATTATCCTTATTCTATTATTACTATCCCTATTACTCTTGTCTCTATCCTTATAAATTTATTATTATGCTTATTACTATTATTATTACCACTATAACTATTATTATTATCCTTATTTCTATTATTATTATCGCAATGACTGTTATTATTATACTTCTTCCATTATTACTATCCCTATTACTCTTGTCTTTATCCTGATATTTATTATTATTTCGCTTATTACTATTATTATTATCGCTATAACTGTTATTATTATCCTTATTACTAGTATTATTAGCACTATAACTATTATGGTTATCCTTATAACTATTATTGTTATCCTTATTACTATTATTATTATCGCTATAACTATTATTATTATCCTTATTACTATTATTATTATCGCTATGACTGTTATTATTATCCTTATTCTATTATTACTATCCCTATTACTCTTCTCTTTATCCTTATAACTATTATTATTTCCCTTATTACTATTATTATTATCATTATAACTGTTATTATTATCCTTATTACTAGTATTATTATCTCTATAACTATTATTGTTATCCTCATTACTATTATTATTATCGCTATGACTGTTATTATTATCCTTATTCTATTATTACTATCCCTATTACTCTTGTCTTTATCCTTATAACTATTATTATTTCCCTTATTACTATTATTATTATCGTTGTAACTGTTATTATTATCCTTATTACTAGTATTATTATCGCTATGACTGTTATTATTATACTTATTCTATTATTACTATCCCTATTACTCTTCTCTTTATCCTTATAACTATTATTATTATCCTTATAACTATTATTATTATCCTCATTACTATTATTATTGTCGCTATGACTGTTATTATTATCCTTATTCTATTATTACTATCCCTATTACTCTTGTCTCTATCCTTATAAATTTATTATTATGCTTATTACTATTATTATTACCACTATAACTATTATTATTATCCTTATTTCTATTATTATTATCGCTATGGCTGTTATTATTATCCTTATTCTATTATTATTAGCGCTATGGCTGTTATTATTATCCTTATTCTATTATTAGTATCCCTATTCCTCTTGTCTTTATCCTGCTATTTATTATTATTTCCCTTATTAATATTATTATTATCGCTATAACTGTTATTATTATCCTTATTACTAGTATTATTAGCACTATAACTATTATGTTTATCCTTATTACTATTATTATTCGCACTATAACTATTATTATTATCCTTATTACTATTATTATTATCGCTATGACTGTTATTATTATACTTATTCTATTATTACTATCCCTATTACTCTTGTCTTTATCCTCATAACTATTATTGTTATGCTTATTACTATTATTATTAGCACTAGAACTATTATTATTATCCTTATAACTATTATTATTATCCTTATAACTATTATTATTATCCTCATTACTGTTATTATTATCGCTATGACTGTTATTATTATCCTTATTCTATTATTACTATCCCTATTACTCTTGTCTCTATCCTTATAACTATTATTATTATGCTTATTACTATTATTGTTAGCACTATAACTGTTATTATTATCCTTATTTCTATTATTATTATCGCTATGACTGTTATTATTATACTTATTCTATTATTACTATCCCTATTACTCTTGCCTCTATCCTTATAACTATTATTATTATCCTCATTACTATTATTATTATCGCTATGACTGTTATTATTATCCTTATTCTATTATTACTATCCCTATTACTCTTGTCTTTATCCTTATAACTATTATTATTATCCTTATTACTATTATTATTATCGCAATGACTGTTATTATTATCCTTATTCTATTATTACTATCCCTATTACTCTTCTCTTTATCCTTATAACTATTATTATTATCCTTATTACTAGTATTATTATCGCTATGACTGTTATTATTATACTTATTCTATTATTACTATCCCTATTACTCTTCTCTTTATCCTTATAACTATTATTATTATCCATATAACTATTATTATTATCCTCATTACTATTATTATTATCGCTATGACTGTTATTATTATCCTTATTCTATTATTACTATCCCTATTACTCTTGTCTCTATCCTTATAACTATTATTATTATGCTTATTACTATTATTGTTAGCACTATAACTATTATTATTATCCTTATTTCTATTATTATTATCGCTATGGCTGTTATTATTATCCTTATTCTATTATTATTAGCGCTATGGCTGTTATTATTATCCTTATTCTATTATTAGTATCCCTATTCCTCTTGTCTTTATCCTGCTATTTATTATTATTTCCCTTATTAATATTATTATTATCGCTATAACTGTTATTATTATCCTTATTACTAGTATTATTAGCACTATAACTATTATGTTTATCCTTATTACTATTATTATTCGCACTATAACTATTATTATTATCCTTATTACTAGTATTATTATCGCTATGACTGTTATTATTATACTTATTCTATTATTACTATCCCTATTACTCTTCTCTTTATCCTTATAACTATTATTATTATCCTTATAACTATTATTATTATCCTCATTACTATTATTATTGTCGCTATGACTGTTATTATTATCCTTATTCTATTATTACTATCCCTATTACTCTTGTCTCTATCCTTATAAATTTATTATTATGCTTATTACTATTATTATTACCACTATAACTATTATTATTATCCTTATTTCTATTATTATTATCGCTATGGCTGTTATTATTATCCTTATTCTATTATTATTAGCGCTATGGCTGTTATTATTATCCTTATTCTATTATTAGTATCCCTATTCCTCTTGTCTTTATCCTGCTATTTATTATTATTTCCCTTATTAATATTATTATTATCGCTATAACTGTTATTATTATCCTTATTACTAGTATTATTAGCACTATAACTATTATGTTTATCCTTATTACTATTATTATACGCACTATAACTATTATTATTATCCTTATTACTATTATTATTATCGCTATGACTGTTATTATTATACTTATTCTATTATTACTATCCCTATTACTCTTGTCTTTATCCTCATAACTATTATTGTTATGCTTATTACTATTATTATTAGCACTAAAACTATTATTATTATCCTTATAACTATTATTATTATCCTTATAACTATTATTATTATCCTCATTACTGTTATTATTATCGCTATGACTGTTATTATTATCCTTATTCTATTATTACTATCCCTATTACTCTTGTCTCTATCCTTATAACTATTATTATTATGCTTATTACTATTATTGTTAGCACTATAACTGTTATTATTATCCTTATTTCTATTATTATTATCGCTATGACTGTTATTATTATACTTATTCTATTATTACTATCCCTATTACTCTTGCCTCTATCCTTATAACTATTATTATTATCCTCATTACTATTATTATTATCGCTATGACTGTTATTATTATCCTTATTCTATTATTACTATCCCTATTACTCTTGTCTTTATCCTTATAACTATTATTATTATCCTTATTACTATTATTATTATCGCTATAACTATTATTATTATCCTTATTACTATTATTATTATCGCAATGACTGTTATTATTATCCTTATTCTATTATTACTATCCCTATTACTCTTCTCTTTATCCTTATAACTATTATTATTATCCTTATTACTATTATTATTATCGCTATAACTATTATTATTATCCTTATTACTATTATTATTATCGCAATGACTGTTATTATTATTCTTATTCTATTATTACTATCCCTATTACTCTTCTCTTTATCCTTATAACTATTATTATTATCCTTATTACTATTATTATTATCGCTATAACTATTATTATTATCCTTACTACTATTATTATTATCGCTATGACTGTTATTATTATCCTTATTCTATTATTACTATCCCTATTACTCTTGTCTTTATCCTTATAACTATTATTGTTATGCTTATTACTATTATTATTAGCACTAAAGCTATTATTATTATCCTTATTACTATTATTATTATCGCTATGACTGTTATTATTATACTTATTCTATTATTACTATCCCTATTACTCTTGTCTCTATCCTTATAACTATTATTATTATCCTCATTACTATTATTATTATCGCTATGACTGTTATTATTATCCTTATTCTATTATTACTATCCCTATTACTCTTGTCTTTACCCTTATAACTATTATTATTATCCTTATTACTATTATTATTATCGCTATAACTATTATTATTATCCTTATTACTATTATTATTATCGCAATGACTGTTATTATTATTCTTATTCTATTATTACTATCCCTATTACTCTTCTCTTTATCCTTATAACTATTATTATTTCCTTTATTACTATTATTATTATCATTATAACTGTTATTATTATCCTTATTACTAGTATTATTATCTCTATAGCTATTATTGTTATCCTCATTACTATTATTATTATCGCTATGACTGTTATTATTATCCTTATTCTATTATTACTATCCCTATTACTCTTGTCTTTATCCTTATAACTATTATTATTTCCCTTATTACGATTATTATTATCGTTATAACTGTTATTATTATCCTTATTACTAGTATTATTATCGCTATGACTGTTATTATTATACTTATTCTATTATTACTATCCCTATTACTCTTCTCTTTATCCTTATAACTATTATTATTATCCTTATAACTATTATTATTATCCTCATTACTATTATTATTATCGCTATGACTATTATTATTATCCTAATTCTATTATTACTATCCCTATTACTCTTGTCTCTATCCTTATAACTATTATTATTATCCTCATTACTATTATTATTATCGCTATGACTGTTATTATTATCCTTATTCTATTATTACTATCCCTATTACTCTTCTCTTTATCCTTATAACTATTATTATTATCCTTATAACTATTATTATTATCCTTATTACTATTATTATTATCGCAATGACTGTTATTATTATTCTTATTCTATTATTACTATCCCTATTACTCTTCTCTTTATCCTTATAACTATTATTATTATCCTTATTACTATTATTATTATCGCTATGACTGTTATTATTATACTTATTCTATTATTACTATCCCTATTACTCTTGTCTCTATCCTTATAACTATTATTATTATCCTCATTACTATTATTATTATCGCTATGACTGTTATTATTATCCTTATTCTATTATTACTATCCCTATTACTCTTGTCTTTATCCTTATAACTATTATTATTTCCCTTATTACTATTATTATTATCGTTATAACTGTTATTATTATCCTTATTACTAGTATTATTATCGCTATGACTGTTATTATTATACTTATTCTATTATTACTATCCCTATTACTCTTCTCTTTATCCTTATAACTATTATTATTATCCATATAACTATTATTATTATCCTCATTACTATTATTATTATCGCTATGACTGTTATTATTATCCTTATTCTATTATTACTATCCCTATTACTCTTGTCTCTATCCTTATAACTATTATTATTATGCTTATTACTATTATTGTTAGCACTATAACTATTATTATTATCCTTATTTCTATTATTATTATCGCTATGGCTGTTATTATTATCCTTATTCTATTATTATTATCGCTATGGCTGTTATTATTATCCTTATTCTATTATTAGTATCCCTATTCCTCTTGTCTTTATCCTGCTATTTATTATTATTTCCCTTATTAATATTATTATTATCGCTATAACTGTTATTATTATCCTTATTACTAGTATTATTAGCACTATAACTATTATGTTTATCCTTATTACTATTATTATTCGCACTATAACTATTATTATTATCCTTATTACTATTATTATTATCGCTATGACTGTTATTATTATCCTTATTACTAGTATTATTATCTCTATAATTATTATTGTTATCCTCATTACTATTATTATTATCGCTATGACTGTTATTATTATACTTATTCTATTATTACTATCCCTATTACTCTTGTCTCTATCCTTATAACTATTATTATTATCCTCATTACTATTATTATTATCGCTATGACTGTTATTATTATCCTTATTCTATTATTACTATCCCTATTACTCTTGTCTTTACCCTTATAACTATTATTATTATCCTTATTACTATTATTATTATCGCTATAACTATTATTATTATCCTTATTACTATTATTATTATCGCAATGACTGTTATTATTATTCTTATTCTATTATTACTATCCCTATTACTCTTGTCTTTATCCTTATAACTATTATTGTTATGCTTATTACTATTATTATTAGCACTAAAACTATTATTATTATCCTTATTACTATTATTATTATCGCTATGACTGTTATTATTATACTTATTCTTTTATTACTATCCCTATTACTCTTGTCTCTATCCTTATAACTATTATTATTATCCTCATTACTATTATTATTATCGCTATGACTGTTATTATTATCCTTATTCTATTATTACTATCCCTATTACTCTTGTCTTTATCCTTATAACTATTATTATTTCCCTTATTACTATTATTATTATCGTTATAACTGTTATTATTATCCTTATTACTAGTATTATTATCGCTATGACTGTTATTATTATACTTATTCTATTATTACTATCCCTATTACTCTTGTCTTTATCCTTATAACCATTATTGTTATGCTTATTACTATTATTATTAGCACTAAAACTATTATTATTATCCTTATTACTATTATTATTATCGCTATGACTGTTATTATTATACTTATTCTATTATTACTATCCCTATTACTCTTGTCTCTATCCTTATAACTATTATTATTATCCTCATTACTATTATTATTATCGCTATGACTGTTATTATTATCCTTATTCTATTATTACTATCCCTATTACTCTTGTCTTTATCCTTATAACTATTATTATTTCCCTTATTACTATTATTATTATCGTTATAACTGTTATTATTATCCTTATTACTAGTATTATTATCGCTATGACTGTTATTATTATACTTATTCTATTATTACTATCCCTATTACTCTTCTCTTTATCCTTATAACTATTATTATTATCCTTATAACTATTATTATTATCCTCATTACTATTATTATTATCGCTATGACTGTTATTATTATCCTTATTCTATTATTACTATCCCTATTACTCTTGTCTCTATCCATATAACTATTATTATTATGCTTATTACTATTATTGTTAGCACTATAACTATTATTATTATCCTTATTTCTATTATTATTATCGCTATGGCTGTTATTATTATCCTTATTCTATTATTAGTATCCCTATTCCTCTTGTCTTTATCCTGCTATTTATTATTATTTCCCTTATTGATATTATTATTATCGCTATAACTGTTATTATTATCCTTATTACTAGTATTATTAGCACTATAACTATTGTGTTTATCCTTATTACTATTATTATTCGCACTATAACTATTATTATTATCCTTATTACTATTATTATTATCGCTATGACTGTTATTATTATACTTATTCTATTATTACTATCCCTATTACTCTTGTCTTTATCCTCATAACTATTATTGTTATGCTTATTACTATTATTATTAGCACTAAAAATATTATTATTATCCTTATAACTATTATTATTATCCTTATAACTATTATTATTATCCTCATTACTGTTATTATTATCGCTATGACTGTTATTATTATCCTTATTCTATTATTACTATCCCTATTACTCTTGTCTCTATCCTTATAACTATTATTATTATGCTTATTACTATTATTGTTAGCACTATAACTGTTATTATTATCCTTATTTCTATTATCATTATCGCTATGACTGTTATTATTATACTTATTCTATTATTACTATCCCTATTACTCTTGCCTCTATCCTTATAACTATTATTATTATCCTCATTACTATTATTATTATCGCTATGACTGTTATTATTATCCTTATTCTATTATTACTATCCCTATTACTCTTGTCTTTATCCTTATAACTATTATTATTATCCTTATTACTATTATTATTATCGCTATAACTATTATTATTATCCTTATTACTATTATTATTATCGCAATGACTGTTATTATTATCCTTATTCTATTATTACTATCCCTATTACTCTTCTCTTTATCCTTATAACTATTATTATTATCCTTATTACTATTATTATTATCGCTATAACTATTATTATTATCCTTATTACTATTATTATTATCGCAATGACTGTTATTATTATCCTTATTCTATTATTACTATCCCTATTACTCTTCTCTTTATCCTTATAACTATTATTATTATCCTCATTACTATTATTATTATCGCTATGACTGTTATTATTATCCTTATTACTAGTATTATTATCGCTATGACTGTTATTATTATACTTATTCTATTATTACTATCCCTATTACTCTTCTCTTTATCCCTATAACTATTATTATTATCCTTATAACGATTATTATTATCCTCATTACTATTATTATTATCGCTATGACTGTTATTATTATTCTTATTCTATTATTACTATCCCTATTACTCTTCTCTTTATCCTTATAACTATTATTATTATCCTTATAACTATTATTATTATCCTTATTACTATTATTATTATCGCTATGACTGTTATTATTATACTTATTCTATTATTACTATCCCTATTACTCTTCTCTTTATCCTTATAACTATTATTATTATCCTTATAACTATTATTATTATCCTTATTACTATTATTATTATCGCTATGACTGTTATTATTATACTTATTCTATTATTACTATCCCTATTACTCTTGTCTTTATCCTTATAACTATTATTATTTCCCTTATTACTATTATTATTATCATTATAACTGTTATTATTATCCTTATTACTAGTATTATTATCTCTATAACTATTATTGTTATCCTCATTACTATTATTATTTTCGCTATGACTGTTATTATTATCCTTATTCTATTATTACTATCCCTATTACTCTTGTCTCTATCCTTATAACTATTATTATTATGCTTATTACTATTATTGTTAGCACTATAACTATTATTATTATCCTTATTTCTATTATTATTATCGCTATGACTGTTATTATTATACTTATTCTATTATTACTATCCCTATTACTCTTGTCTTTATCCTTATAACTATTATTGTTATGCTTATTACTATTATTATTAGCACTGAAGCTATTATTATTATCCTTATTACTATTATTATTATCGCTATGACTGTTATTATTATACTTATTCTATTATTACTATCCCTATTACTCTTGTCTCTATCCTTATAACTATTATTATTATCCTCATTACTATTATTATTATCGCTATGACTGTTATTATTATCCTTATTCTATTATTACTATCCCTATTACTCTTGTCTTTATCCTTATAACTATTATTATTATCCTTATTACTATTATTATTATCGCTATAACTATTATTATTATCCTTATTACTATTATTATTATCGCAATGACTGTTATTATTATTCTTATTCTATTATTACTATCCCTATTACTCTTCTCTTTATCCTTATAACTATTATTATTATCCTTATTACTATTATTATTATCGCTATAACTATTATTATTATCCTTATTACTATTATTATTATCGCTATGACTGTTATTATTATACTTATTCTATTATTACTATCCCTATTACTCTTCTCTTTATCCTTATAACTATTATTATTATCCTCATTACTATTATTATTATCGCTATGACTGTTATTAATATCCTTATTCTATTATTACTATCCCTATTACTCTTGTCTTTATCCTTATAACTATTATTATTTCCCTTATTACTATTATTATTATCGTTATAACTGTTATTATTATCCTTATTACTAGTATTATTATCGCTATGACTGTTATTATTATACTTATTCTATTATTACTATCCCTATTACTCTTCTCCTTATCCTTATAACTATTATTATTATCCTTATAACTATTATTATTATCCTCATTACTATTATTATTATCGCTAAGACTGTTATTATTATCCTTATTCTATTATTACTATCCCTATTACTCTTGTCTCTATCCTTATAACTATTTTTATTATGCTTATTACTATTATTGTTAGCACTATAACTATTATTATTATCCTTATTTCTATTATTATTATCGCTATGGCTGTTATTATTATCCTTATTCTATTATTAGTATCCCTATTACTCTTGTCTTTATCCTGCTATTTATTATTATTTCCCTTATTAATATTATTATTATCGCTATAGCTGTTATTATTATCCTTATTACTAGTATTATTAGCACTATAACTATTATGTTTATCCTTATTACTATTATTATTCGCACTATAACTATTATTATTATCCTTATTACTATTATTATTATCGCTATGACTATTATTATTATACTTATTCTATTATTACTATCAATATTACTCTTGTCTTTATCCTCATAACTATTATTGTTATGCTTATTACTATTATTATTAGCACTAAAACTATTATTATTATCCTTATAACTATTATTATTATCCTCATTACTGTTATTATTATCGCTATGACTGTTATTATTATCCTTATTCTATTATTACTATCCCTATTACTCTTGTCTCTATCCTTATAACTATTATTATTATGCTTATTACTATTATTGTTAGCACTATAACTGTTATTATTATCCTTATTTCTATTATTATTATCGCTATGACTGTTATTATTATACTTATTCTATTATTACTATCCCTATTACTCTTGCCTCTATCCTTATAACTATTATTATTATCCTCATTACTATTATTATTATCGCTATGACTGTTATTATTATCCTTATTCTATTATTACTATCCCTATTACTCTTGTCTTTATCCTTATAACTATTATTATTATCCTTATTACTATTATTATTATCGCTATAACTATTATTATTATCCTTATTACTATTATTATTATCGCAATGACTGTTATTATTATCCTTATTCTATTATTACTATCCCTATTACTCTTCTCTTTATCCTTATAACTATTATTATTATCATTATTACTATTATTATTATCGCTATAACTATTATTATTATCCTTACTACTATTATTATTATCGCTATGACTGTTATTATTATCCTTATTCTATTATTACTATCCCTATTACTCTTGTCTCTATCCTTATAATTATTATTATTTCCCTTATTACAATTATTATTATCGCTATAACTATTATTATTATCCTTATTACTATTACTATTCGCACTATAACTATTATTATTATCCTTATTACTATTATTATTATTGCTATAACTGTTATTATTATCCTTATTACTATTATTAATAGCGCTATAGCTATTATTATTATTATCGCTATGACTGTTATTATTATGCTTATTCTACTATTACTATCCCTATTACTCTTGTCTCTATTCTTATAACTATTATTATTATGCTTATTACTATTATTATTATCGCTATAACTATTATTATTATCCTTACTACTATTATTATTATCCTTACTACTATTATTATTATCGCTATGACTGCTATTATTATCCTTATTCTATTATTACTATCCCGATTACTCTTGTCTTTATCCTTATAACTATTATTATTTCGCTTATTACTATTATTATTATCATTATAACTGTTATTATTATCCTTATTACTAGTATTATTATCTCTATAACTATTATTGTTATCCTCATTACTATTATTATTATCGCTATGACTGTTATTATTATCCTTATTCTATTATTACTATCCCTATTACTCTTGTCTCTATCCTTATAAATTTATTATTATGCTTATTACTATTATTATTACCACTATAACTATTATTATTATCCTTATTTCTATTATTATTATCGCAATGACTGTTATTATTATACTTCTTCCATTATTACTATCCCTATTACTCTTGTCTTTATCCTGATATTTATTATTATTTCGCTTATTACTATTATTATTATCGCTATAACTGTTATTATTATCCTTATTGCTAGTATTATTAGCACTATAACTATTATGGTTATCCTTATTAATATTATTATTCGCACTATAACTATTATTATTATCCTTCTTACTATTATTATTATCGCTATGACTGTTATTATTATACTTATTCTATTATTACTATCCCTATTACTCTTGTCTTTATCCTTATAACTATTATTATTATCCTTGTAACTATTATTATTATCCTCATTACTATTATTATTATCGCTATGACTGTTATTATTATCCTTATTCTATTATTACTATCCCTATTACTCTTGTCTCTATCCTTATAACTATTATTATTATGCTTATTACTATTATTGTTAGCACTATAACTATTATTATTATCCTTATTTCTATTATTATTATCGCTATGACTGTTATTATTATCCTTATTCTATTATTATTATCGCTATGGCTGTTATTATTATCCTTATTCTATTATTAGTATCCCTATTCCTCTTGTCTTTATCCTGCTATTTATTATTATTTCCCTTATTAATATTATTATTATCGCTATAACTGTTATTATTATCCTTATTACTAGTATTATTAGCACTATAACTATTATGTTTATCCTTATTACTATTATTATTCGCACTATAACTATTATTATTATCCTTATTACTATTATTATTATCGCTATGACTGCTATTATTATACTTATTCTATTATTACTATCCCTATTACTCTTGTCTTTATCCTCATAACTATTATTGTTATGCTTATTACTATTATTATTAGCACTAAAACTATTATTATTATCCTTATAACTATTTTTATTATCCTTATAACTATTATTATTATCCTCATTACTGTTATTATTATCGCTATTACTGTTATTATTATCCTTATTCTATTATTACTATCCCTATTACTCTTGTCTTTATCCTTATAACTATTATTATTATCCTTATTACTATTATTATTATCGCTATAACTATTATTATTATCCTTATTACTATTATTATTATCGCAATGACTGTTATTATTATTCTTATTCTATTATTACTATCCCTATTACTCTTCTCTTTATCCTTATAACTATTATTATTATCCTTATAACTATTATTATTATCCTTATTACTATTATTATTATCGCTATGACTGTTATTATTATACTTATTCTATTATTACTATCCCTATTACTCTTGTCTTTATCCTTATAACTATTATTATTTCCCTTATTACTATTATTATTATCATTATAACTGTTATTATTATCCTTATTACTAGTATTATTATCTCTATAACTATTATTGTTATCCTCATTACTATTATTATTATCGCTATGACTGTTATTATTATCCTTATTCTATTATTACTATCCCTATTACTCTTGTCTCTATCCTTATAACTATTATTATTATGCTTATTACTATTATTGTTAGCACTATAACTATTATTATTATCCTTATTTCTATTATTATTATCGCTATGACTGTTATTATTATACTTATTCTATTATTACTATCCCTATTACTCTTGTCTTTATCCTTATAACTATTATTGTTATGCTTATTACTATTATTATTAGCACTAAAACTATTATTATTATCCTTATTACTATTATTATTATCGCTATGACTGTTATTATTATACTTATTCTTTTATTACTATCCCTATTACTCTTGTCTCTATCCTTATAACTATTATTATTATCCTCATTACTATTATTATTATCGCTATGACTGTTATTATTATCCTTATTCTATTATTACTATCCCTATTACTCTTGTCTTTATCCTTATAACTATTATTATTTCCCTTATTACTATTATTATTATCGTTATAACTGTTATTATTATCCTTATTACTAGTATTATTATCGCTATGACTGTTATTATTATACTTATTCTATTATTACTATCCCTATTACTCTTCTCTTTATCCTTATAACTATTATTATTATCCTTATAACTATTATTATTATCCTCATTACTATTATTATTATCGCTATGACTGTTATTATTATCCTTATTCTATTATTACTATCCCTATTACTCTTGTCTTTATCCTCATAACTATTATTGTTATGCTTATTACTATTATTATTAGCACTAAAACTATTATTATTATCCTTATAACTATTATTATTATCCTTATAACTATTATTATTATCCTCATTACTGTTATTATTATCGCTATGACTGTTATTATTATCCTTATTCTATTATTACTATCCCTATTACTCTTGTCTCTATCCTTATAATTATTATTATTTCCCTTATTACAATTATTATTATCGCAATGACTGTTATTATTATCCTTATTCTATTATTACTATCCCTATTACTCTTCTCTTTATCCTTATAACTATTATTATTATCCTTATTACTATTATTATTATCGCTATAACTATTATTATTATCCTTACTACTATTATTATTATCGCTATGACTGTTATTATTATCCTTATTCTATTATTACTATCCCTATTACTCTTGTCTCTATCCTTATAATTATTATTATTTCCCTTATTACAATTATTATTATCGCTATAACTATTATTATTATCCTTATTACTATTACTATTCGCACTATAACTATTATTATTATCCTTATTACTATTATTATTATTGCTATAACTGTTATTATTATCCTTATTACTATTATTAATAGCGCTATAGCTATTATTATTATTATCGCTATGACTGTTATTATTATGCTTATTCTACTACTACTATCCCTATTACTCTTGTCTCTATTCTTATACCTATTATTATTATGCTTATTACTATTATTATTATCGCTATAACTATTATTATTATCCTTACTACTATTATTATTATCGCTATGACTGTTATTATTATCCTTATTCTATTATTACTATCCCTATTACTCTTGTCTTTATCCTTATAACTATTATTATTTCGCTTATTACTATTATTATTATCATTATAACTGTTATTATTATCCTTATTACTAGTATTATTATCTCTATAAATATTATTGTTATCCTCATTACTATTATTATTATCGCTATGACTGTTATTATTATCCTTATTCTATTATTACTATCCCTATTACTCTTGTCTCTATCCTTATAAATTTATTATTATGCTTATTACTATTATTATTACCACTATAACTATTATTATTATCCTTATTTCTATTATTATTATCGCAATGACTGTTATTATTATACTTCTTCCATTATTACTATCCCTATTACTCTTGTCTTTATCCTGATATTTATTATTATTTCGCTTATTACTATTATTATTATCGCTATAACTGTTATTATTATCCTTATTACTAGTATTATTAGCACTATAACTATTATGGTTATCCTTATTACTATTATTATTCGCACTATAACTATTACTATTATCCTTATTACTATTATTATTATCGCTATGACTGTTATTATTATACTTATTCTATTATTACTATTACTATTACTCTTGTCTTTATCCTTATAACTATTATTGTTATGCTTATTACTATTATTATTAGCACTAAAGCTATTATTATTATCCTTATTACTATTATTATTATCGCTATGACTGTTATTATTATACTTATTCTATTATTACTATCCCTATTACTCTTGTCTCTATCCTTATAACTATTATTATTATCCTCATTACTATTATTATTATCGCTATGACTGTTATTATTATCCTTATTCTATTATTACTATCCCTATTACTCTTGTCTTTACCCTTATAACTATTATTATTATCCTTATTACTATTATTATTATCGCTATAACTATTATTATTATCCTTATTACTAGTATTATTATCGCTATGACTGTTATTATTATACTTATTCTATTATTACTATCCCTATTACTCTTGTCTTTATCCTTATAACCATTATTGTTATGCTTATTACTATTATTATTAGCACTAAAACTATTATTATTATCCTTATTACTATTATTATTATCGCTATGACTGTTATTATTATACTGATTCTATTATTACTATCCCTATTACTCTTGTCTCTATCCTTATAACTATTATTATTATCCTCATTACTATTATTATTATCGCTATGACTGTTATTATTATCCTTATTCTATTATTACTATCCCTATTACTCTTGTCTTTATCCTTATAACTATTATTATTTCCCTTATTACTATTATTATTATCGTTATAACTGTTATTATTATCCTTATTACTAGTATTATTATCGCTATGACTGTTATTATTATCCTTATTCTATTATTACTATCCCTATTACTCTTGTCTCTATCCTTATAATTATTATTATTTCCCTTATTACAATTATTATTATCGCTATAACTATTATTATTATCCTTATTACTATTATTATTATTGCTATAACTGTTATTATTATCCTTATTACTATTATTAATAGCGCTATAGCTATTATTATTATTATCGCTATGACTGTTATTATTATGCTTATTCTACTACTACTATCCCTATTACTCTTGTCTCTATTCTTATACCTATTATTATTATGCTTATTACTATTATTATTATCGCTATAACTATTATTATTATCCTTACTACTATTATTATTATCGCTATGACTGTTATTATTATCCTTATTCTATTATTACTATCCCTATTACTCTTGTCTTTATCCTTATAACTATTATTATTTCGCTTATTACTATTATTATTATCATTATAACTGTTATTATTATCCTTATTACTAGTATTATTATCTCTATAAATATTATTGTTATCCTCATTACTATTATTATTATCGCTATGACTGTTATTATTATCCTTATTCTATTATTACTATCCCTATTACTCTTGTCTCTATCCTTATAAATTTATTATTATGCTTATTACTATTATTATTACCACTATAACTATTATTATTATCCTTATTTCTATTATTATTATCGCAATGACTGTTATTATTATACTTCTTCCATTATTACTATCCCTATTACTCTTGTCTTTATCCTGATATTTATTATTATTTCGCTTATTACTATTATTATTATCGCTATAACTGTTATTATTATCCTTATTACTAGTATTATTAGCACTATAACTATTATGGTTATCCTTATTACTATTATTATTCGCACTATAACTATTACTATTATCCTTATTACTATTATTATTATCGCTATGACTGTTATTATTATACTTATTCTATTATTACAATTACTATTACTCTTGTCTTTATCCTTATAACTATTATTGTTATGCTTATTACTATTATTATTAGCACTAAAGCTATTATTATTATCCTTATTACTATTATTATTATCGCTATGACTGTTATTATTATACTTATTCTATTATTACTATCCCTATTACTCTTGTCTCTATCCTTATAACTATTATTATTATCCTCATTACTATTATTATTATCGCTATGACTGTTATTATTATCCTTATTCTATTATTACTATCCCTATTACTCTTGTCTTTACCCTTATAACTATTATTATTATCCTTATTACTATTATTATTATCGCTATAACTATTATTATTATCCTTATTACTAGTATTATTATCGCTATGACTGTTACTATTATACTTATTCTATTATTACTATCCCTATTACTCTTGTCTTTATCCTTATAACCATTATTGTTATGCTTATTACTATTATTGTTAGCACTAAAACTATTATTATTATCCTTATTACTATTATTATTATCGCTATGACTGTTATTATTATACTGATTCTATTATTACTATCCCTATTACTCTTGTCTCTATCCTTATAACTATTATTATTATCCTCATTACTATTATTATTATCGCTATGACTGTTATTATTATCCTTATTCTATTATTACTATCCCTATTACTCTTGTCTTTATCCTTATAACTATTATTATTTCCCTTATTACTATTATTATTATCGTTATAACTGTTATTATTATCCTTATTACTAGTATTATTATCGCTATGACTGTTATTATTATACTTATTCTATTATTACTATCCCTATTACTCTTGTCTTTATCCTTATAACCATTATTGTTATGCTTATTACTATTATTATTAGCACTAAAACTATTATTATTATCCTTATTACTATTATTATTATCGCTATGACTGTTATTATTATACTTATTCTATTATTACTATCCCTATTACTCTTGTCTCTATCCTTATAACTATTATTATTATCCTCATTACTATTATTATTATCGCTATGACTGTTATTATTATCCTTATTCTATTATTACTATCCATATTACTCTTGTCTTTATCCTTATAACTATTATTATTATCCTTATTACTATTATTATTATCGCAATAACTATTATTATTATCCTTATTACTATTATTATTATCGCAATGACTGTTATTATTATCCTTATTCTATTATTACTATCCCTATTACTCTTGTCTTTATCCTTATAACTATTATTATTATCCTTATTACTATTATTATTATCGCTATAACTATTATTATTATCGCTATAACTATTATTATTATCCTTACTACTATTATTATTATCGCTATGACTGTTATTATTATCCTTATTCTATTATTACTATCCCTATTTCATCTTGTCTCTATCCCTATAATTATTATTATTTCCCTTATTACAATTATTATTATCGCTATAACTATTATTATTATCCTTATTACTATTACTATTCGCACTATAACTATTATTATTATCCTTATTACTATTATTATTATTGCTATAACTGTTATTATTATCCTTATTACTATTATTAATAGCGCTATAGCTATTATTATTATTATCGCTATGACTGTTATTATTATGCTTATTCTACTACTACTATCCCTATTACTCTTGTCTCTATTCTTATAACTATTATTATTATGCTTATTACTATTATTATTATCGCTATAACTATTATTATTATCCTTACTACTATTATTATTATCCTTACTACTATTATTATTATCGCTATGACTGTTATTATTATCCTTATTCTATTATTACTATCCCTATTACTCTTGTCTTTATCCTTATAACTATTATTATTTCGCTTATTACTATTATTATTATCATTATAACTGTTATTATTATCCTTATTACTAGTATTATTATCTCTATAAATATTATTGTTATCCTCATTACTATTATTATTATCGCTATGACTGTTATTATTATCCTTATTCTATTATTACTATCCATATTACTCTTGTCTCTATCCTTATAAATTTATTATTATGCTTATTACTATTATTATTACCACTATAACTATTATTATTATCCTCATTACTATTATTATTATCGCTATGACTGTTATTATTATCCTTATTCTATTATTACTATCCCTATTACTCTTGTCTTTACCCTTATAACTATTATTATTATCCTTATTACTATTATTATTATCGCTATAACTATTATTATTATCCTTATTACTAGTATTATAATCGCTATGACTGTTACTATTATACTTATTCTATTATTACTATCCCTATTACTCTTGTCTTTATCCTTATAACCATTATTGTTATGCTTATTACTATTATTATTAGCACTAAAACTATTATTATTATCCTTATTACTATTATTATTATCGCTATGACTGTTATTATTATACTTATTCTATTATGACTATCCCTATTACTCTTGTCTTTATCCTTATAACTATTATTATTTCCCTTATTACTATTATAATTATCATTATAACTGTTATTATTATCCTTATTACTAGTATTATTATCTCTATAACTATTATGGTTATCCTTATTACTATTATTATTCGCACTATAACTATTATTATTATCCTCATTACTATTATTATTATCGCTATGACTGTTATTATTATCCTTATTCTATTATTACTATCCCTATTACTCTTGTCTTTATCCTTATAACTATTATTATTATCCTTATTACTATTATTATTATCGCTATAACTATTATTATTATCCTTATTACTATTATTATTATCGCAATGACTGTTATTATTATTCTTATTCTATTATTACTATCCCTATTACTCTTCTCTTTATCCTTATAACTATTATTATTATCCTTATTACTATTATTATTATCGCTATAACTATTATTATTATCCTTACTACTATTATTATTATCGCTATGACTGTTATTATTATCCTTATTCTATTATTACTATCCCTATTACTCTTCTCTTTATCCTTATAACTATTATTATTATCCTTATAACTATTATTATTATCCTTATTACTATTATTATTATCGCTATGACTGTTATTATTATACTTATTCTATTATTACTATCCCTATTACTCTTGTCTTTATCCTTATAACTATTATTATTTCCCTTATTACTATTATTATTATCATTATATCTGTTATTATTATCCTTATTACTAGTATCATTATCTCTATAACTATTATTGTTATCCTCATTACTATTATTATTATCGCTATGACTGTTATTATTATCCTTACTACTATTATTATTATCGCTATGACTGTTATTATTATCCTTATTCTATTATTACTATCCCTATTACTCTTCTCTTTATCCTTATAACTATTATTATTATCCTTATAACTATTATTATTATCCTTATTACTATTATTATTATCGCTATGACTGTTATTATTATACTTATTCTATTATTACTATCCCTATTACTCTTGTCTTTATCCTTATAACTATTATTATTTCCCTTATTACTATTATTATTATCATTATAACTGTTATTATTATCCTTATTACTAGTATTATTATCTCTATAACTATTATTGTTATCCTCATTACTATTATTATTATCGCTATGACTGTTATTATTATCCTTATTCTATTATTACTATCCCTATTACTCTTGTCTCTATCCTTATAACTATTATTATTATGCTTATTACTATTATTGTTAGCACTATAACTATTATTATTATCCTTATTTCTATTATTATTATCGCTATGACTGTTATTATTATACTTATTCTATTATTACTATCCCTATTACTCTTGTCTTTATCCTTATAACTATTATTGTTATGCTTATTACTATTATTATTAGCACTAAAACTATTATTATTATCCTTATTACTATTATTATTATCGCTATGACTGTTATTATTATACTTATTCTTTTATTACTATCCCTATTACTCTTGTCTCTATCCTTATAACTATTATTATTATCCTCATTACTATTATTATTATCGCTATGACTGTTATTATTATCCTTATTCTATTATTACTATCCCTATTACTCTTGTCTTTATCCTTATAACTATTATTATTTCCCTTATTACTATTATTATTATCGTTATAACTGTTATTATTATCCTTATTACTAGTATTATTATCGCTATGACTGTTATTGTTATACTTATTCTATTATTACTATCCCTATTACTCTTCTCTTTATCCTTATAACTATTATTATTATCCTTATAACTATTATTATTATCCTCATTACTATTATTATTATCGCTATGACTGTTATTATTATCCTTATTCTATTATTACTATCCCTATTACTTTTGTCTCTATCCTTATAACTATTATTATTATGCTTATTACTATTATTGTTAGCACTATAACTATTATTATTATCCTTATTTCTATTATTATTATCGCTATGGCTGTTATTATTATCCTTATTCTATTATTAGTATCCCTATTACTCTTGTCTTTATCCTGCTATTTATTATTATTTCCCTTATTAATATTATTATTATCGCTATAACTGTTATTATTATCCTTATTACTAGTATTATTAGCACTATAACTATTATGTTTATCCTTATTACTATTATTATTCGCACTATAACTATTATTATTATCCTTATTACTATTATTATTATCGCTATGACTGTTATTATTATACTTATTCTATTATTACTATCCCTATTACTATTGTCTTTATCCTTGTAAGTATTATTGTTATGCTTATTACTATTATTATTAGCACTAAAACTATTATTATTATCCTTATTACTATTATTATTATCGCTATGACTGTTATTATAATACTTATTCTATTATTACTATCCCTATTACTCTTGCCTCTATCCTTATAACTATTATTATTATCCTCATTACTATTATTATTATCGCTATGACTGTTATTATTATCCTTATTCTATTATTACTATCCCTATTACTCTTGTCTTTATCCTTATAACTATTATTATTATCCTTATTACTATTTTTATTATCGCTATAACTATTATTATTATCCTTATTACTATTATTATTATCGCAATGACTGTTATTATTATCCTTATTCTATTATTACTATCCCTATTACTCTTCTCTTTATCCTTATAACTATTATTATTATCCTTATTACTATTATTATTATCGCTATAACTATTATTATTATCCTTACTACTATTATTATTATCGCTATGACTGTTATTATTATCCTTATTCTATTATTACTATCCCTATTACTCTTGTCTCTATCCTTATAATTATTATTATTTCCCTTATTACAATTATTATTATCGCTATAACTATTATTATTATCCTTATTACTATTACTATTCGCACTATAACTATTATTATTATCCTTATTACTATTATTATTATTGCTATAACTGTTATTATTATCCTTATTACTATTATTAATAGCGCTATAGCTATTATTATTATTATCGCTATGACTGTTATTATTATGCTTATTCTACTACTACTATCCCTATTACTCTTGTCTCTATTCTTATAACTATTATTATTTCCCTTATTACTATTATTATTATCATTATAACTGTTATTATTATCCTTATTACTAGTATTATTATCTCTATAACTATTATTGTTATCCTCATTACTATTATTATTATCGCTATGACTGTTATTATTATCCTTATTCTATTATTACTATCCCTATTACTCTTGTCTCTATCCTTATAAATTTATTATTATGCTTATTACTATTATTATTACCACTATAACTATTATTATTATCCTTATTTCTATTATTATTATCGCAATGACTGTTATTATTATACTTCTTCCATTATTACTATCCCTATTACTCTTGTCTTTATCCTGATATTTATTATTATTTCGCTTATTACTATTATTATTATCGCTATAACTGTTATTATTATCCTTATTACTAGTATTATTAGCACTATAACTATTATGGTTATCCTTATTACTATTGTTATTCGCACTATAACTATTATTATTATCCTTATTACTATTATTATTATCGCTATGACTGTTATTATTATACTTATTCTATTATTACTATTACTATTACTCTTGTCTTTATCCTTATAACTATTATTGTTATGCTTATTACTATTATTATTAGCACTAAAGCTATTATTATTAACCTTATTACTATTATTATTATCGCTATGACTGTTATTATTATACTTATTCTATTATTACTATCCCTATTACTCTTGTCTCTATCCTTATAACTATTATTATTATCCTCATTACTATTATTATTATCGCTATGACTGTTATTATTATCCTTATTCTATTATTACTATCCCTATTACTCTTGTCTTTACCCTTATAACTATTATTATTATCCTTATAACTATTATTATTATCGCTATAACTATTATTATTATCCTTATTACTAGTATTATTATCGCTATGACTGTTACTATTATACTTATTCTATTATTACTATCCCTATTACTCTTGTCTTTATCCTTATAACCATTATTGTTATGCTTATTACTATTATTATTAGCACTAAAACTATTATTATTATCCTTATTACTATTATTATTATCGCTATGACTGTTATTATTATACTTATTCTATTATTACTATCCCTATTACTCTTGTCTCTATCCTTATAACTATTATTATTATCCTCATTACTATTATTATTATCGCTATGACTGTTATTATTATCCTTATTCTATTATTACTATCCCTATTACTCTTGTCTTTATCCTTATAACTATTATTATTTCCCTTATTACTATTATTATTATCGTTATAACTGTTATTATTATCCTTATTACTAGTATTATTATCGCTATGACTGTTATTATTATACTTATTCTATTATTACTATCCCTATTACTCTTGTCTTTATCCTTATAACCATTATTGTTATGCTTATTACTATTATTATTAGCACTAAAACTATTATTATTATCCTTATTACTATTATTATTATCGCTATGACTGTTATTATTATACTTATTCTATTATTACTATCCCTATTACTCTTGTCTCTATCCTTATAACTATTATTATTATCCTCATTACTATTATTATTATCGCTATGACTGTTATTATTATCCTTATTCTATTATTACTATCCATATTACTCTTGTCTTTATCCTTATAACTATTATTATTATCGCAATAACTATTATTATTATCCTTATTACTATTATTATTATCGCAATGACTGTTATTATTATCCTTATTCTATTATTACTATCCCTATTACTCTTCTCTTTATCCTTATAACTATTATTATTATCCTTATTACTATTATTATTATCGCAATAACTATTATTATTATCCTTACTACTATTATTATTATCGCTATGACTGTTATTATTATCCTTATTCTATTATTACTATCCCTATTACTCTTCTCTTTATCCTTATAACTATTATTATTACCCTTATAACTATTATTATTATCCTTATTACTATTATTATTATCGCAATAACTATTATTATTATCCTTATTACTATTATTATTATACTTATTCTATTATTACTATCCCTATTACTCTTCTCTTTATCCTTATAACTATTATTATTATCCTTATAACTATTATTATTATCCTCATTACTATTATTATTATCGCTATGACTGTTATTATTATCCTTATTCTATTATTACTATCCCTATTACTTTTGTCTCTATCCTTATAACTATTATTATTATGCTTATTACTATTATTGTTAGCACTATAACTATTATTATTATCCTTATTTCTATTATTATTATCGCTATGGCTGTTATTATTATCCTTATTCTATTATTAGTATCCCTATTACTCTTGTCTTTATCCTGCTATTTATTATTAGTATCCCTATTACTCTTGTCTTTATCCTGCTATTTATTATTATTTCCCTTATTAATATTATTATTATCGCTATAACTGTTATTATTATCCTTATTACTAGTATTATTAGCACTATAACTATTATGTTTATCCTTATTACTATTATTATTCGCACTATAACTATTATTATTATCCTTATTACTATTATTATTATCGCTATGACTGTTATTATTATACTTATTCTATTATTACTATCCCTATTACTCTTGTCTTTATCCTCATAACTATTATTGTTATGCTTATTACTATTATTATTAGCACTAAAACTATTATTATTATCCTTATAACTATTATTATTATCCTTATAACTATTATTATTATCCTCATTACTGTTATTATTATCGCTATGACTGTTATTATTATCCTTATTCTATTATTACTATCCCTATTACTCTTGTCTCTATCCTTATAACTATTATTATTATGCTTATTACTATTATTGTTAGCACTATAACTGTTATTATTATCCTTATTACTAGTATTATTATCTCTATAACTATTATTGTTATCCTCATTACTATTATTATTATCGCTATGACTGTTATTATTATCCTTATTCTATTATTACTATCCCTATTACTCTTGTCTCTATCCTCATAAATTGATTATTATGCTTATTACTATTATTATTACCACTATAACTATTATTATTATCCTTATTTCTATTATTATTATCGCAATGACTGTTATTATTATACTTCTTCCATTATTACTATCCCTATTACTCTTGTCTTTATCCTGATATTTATTATTATTTCGCTTATTACTATTATTATTATCGCTATAACTGTTATTATTATCCTTATTACTAGTATTATTAGCACTATAACTATTATGGTTATCCTTATTACTATTATTATTCGCACTATAACTATTATTATTATCCTTATTACTATTATTATTATCGCTATGACTGATATTATTATACTTATTCTATTATTACTATTACTATTACTCTTGTCTTTATCCTTATAACTATTATTGTTATGCTTATTACTATTATTATTAGCACTAAAGCAATTATTATTATCCTTATTACTATTATTATTATCGCTATGACTGTTATTATTATACTTATTCTATTATTACTATCCCTATTACTCTTGTCTCAATCCTTATAACTATTATTATTATCCTCATTACTATTATTATTATCGCTATGACTGTTATTATTATCCTTATTCTATTATTACTATCCCTATTACTCTTGTCTTTACCCTTATAACTATTATTATTTCCCTTATTACTAGTATTATTATCTCTATAACTATTATTGTTATCCTCATTACTATTATTATTATCGCTATGACTGTTATTATTATACTTATTCTATTATTACTATCCCTATTACTCTTGTCTTTATCCTTATAACCATTATTGTTATGCTTATGACTATTATTATTAGCACTAAAACTATTATTATTATCCTTATTACTATTATTATTATCGCTATGACTGTTATTATTATACTTATTCTATTATTACTATCCCTATTACTCTTGTCTCTATCCTTATAACTATTATTATTATCCTCATTACTATTATTATTATCGCTATGACTGTTATTATTATCCTTATTCTATTATTACTATCCATATTACTCTTGTCTTTATCCTTATAACTATTATTATTATCCTTATTACTATTATTATTATCGCAATAACTATTATTATTATCCTTATTACTATTATTATTATCGCAATGACTGTTATTATTATCCTTATTCTATTATTACTATCCCTATTACTCTTCTCTTTATCCTTATAACTATTATTATTATCCTTATAACTATTATTATTATCCTTATTACTATTATTATTATCGCAATAACTATTATTATTATCCTTACTACTATTATTATTATCGCTATGACTGTTATTATTATCCTTATTCTATTATTACTATCCCTATTACTCTTCTCTTTATCCTTATAACTATTATTATTACCCTTATAACTATTATTATTATCCTTATTACTATTATTATTATCGCAATAACTATTATTATTATCCTTATTACTATTATTATTATCGCAATGACAGTTATTATTATCCTTATTCTATTATTACTATCCCTATTACTCTTCTCTTTATCCTTATAACTATTATTATTATCCTTATTACTATTATTATTATCGCTATAACTATTATTATTATCCTTACTACTATTATTATTATCGCTATGACTGTTATTATTATCCTTATTCTATTATTACTATTCCTATTACTCTTCTCTTTACCCTTATAACTATTATTATTATCCTTATTACTATTATTATTATCGCTATGACTGTTATTATTATACTTATTCTATTATTACTATCCCTATTACTCTTGTCTCTATCCTTATAACTATTATTATTATCCTCATTACTATTATTATTATCGCTATGACTGTTATTATTATCCTTATTCTATTATTACTATCCCTATTACTCTTGTCTTTATCCTTATAACTATTATTATTATCCTTATTACTATTATTATTATCGCAATAACTATTATTATTATCCTCATTACTATTATTATTGTCGCTATGACTGTTATTATTATCCTTATTCTATTATTACTATCCCTATTACTCTTGTCTTTATCCTTATAACTATTATTATTATCCTTATAACTATTATTATTATCCTTATTACTATTATTATTATCGCTATAACTATTATTATTATCCTTACTACTATTATTATTATCGCTATGACTGTTATTATTATCCTTATTCTATTATTACTATTCCTATTACTCTTCTCTTTACCCTTATAACTATTATTATTATCCTTATTACTATTATTATTATCGCTATGACTGTTATTATTATACTTATTCTATTATTACTATCCCTATTACTCTTGTCTCTATCCTTATAACTATTATTATTATCCTCATTACTATTATTATTATCGCTATGACTGTTATTATTATCCTTATTCTATTATTACTATCCCTATTACTCTTGTCTTTATCCTTATAACTATTATTATTATCCTTATTACTATTATTATTATCGCAATAACTATTATTATTATCCTCATTACTATTATTATTGTCGCTATGACTGTTATTATTATCCTTATTCTATTATTACTATCCCTATTACTCTTGTCTTTATCCTTATAACTATTATTATTATCCTTATAACTATTATTATTATCCTTATTACTATTATTATTATCGCTATAACTATTATTATTATCCTTATTACTATTATTATAATCGCAATGACTGTTATTATTATCCTTATTCTATTATTACTATCCCTATTACTCTACGCTTTATCCTTATAACTATTATTATTATCCTTATTACTATTATTATTATCGCTATAACTATTATTATTATCCTTACTACTATTATTATTATCGCTATGACTGTTATTATTATCCTTATTCTATTATTACTATCCCCATTACTCTTCTCTTTATCCTTATAACTATTATTATTATCCTTATAACTATTATTATTATCCTTATTACTATTATTATTATCGCTATGACTGTTATTATTATACTTATTCTATTATTACTATCCCTATTACTCTTCTCTTTATCCTTATAACTATTATTATTATGCTTATTACTATTATTGTTAGCACTATAACTGTTATTATTATCCTTATTTCTATTATTATTATCGCTATGACTGTTATTATTATACTTATTCTATTATTACTATCCCTATTACTATTGTCTTTATCCTTGTAACTATTATTGTTATGCTTATTACTATTATTATTAGCACTAAAACTATTATTATTATCCTTATTCTATTATTACTATCCCTATTACTCTTGTCTCTATCCTTATAATTATTATTATTTCCCTTATTACAATTATTATTATCGCTATAACTATTATTATTATCCTTATTACTATTACTATTCGCACTATAACTATTATTATTATCCTTATTACTATTATTATTATTGCTATAACTGTTATTATTATCCTTATTACTATTATTAATAGCGCTATAGCTATTATTATTATTATCGCTATGACTGTTATTATTATGCTTATTCTACTATTACTATCCCTATTACTCTTGTCTCTATTCTTATAACTATTATTATTATGCTTATTACTGTTATTATTATCGCTATAACTATTATTATTATCCTTACTACTATTATTATTATCGCTATGACTGTTATTATTATCCTTATTCTATTATTACTATCCCTATTACTCTTGTCTTTATCCTTATAACTATTATTATTTCGCTTATTACTATTATTATTATCATAATAACTGTTATTATTATCCTTATTACTAGTATTATTATCTCTATAACTATTATTGTTATCCTCATTACTATTATTATTATCGCTATGACTGTTATTATTATCCTTATTCTATTATTACTATCCCTATTACTCTTGTCTCTATCCTTATAAATTTATTATTATGCTTATTACTATTATTATTACCACTATAACTATTATTATTATCCTTATTTCTATTATTATTATCGCAATGACTGTTATTATTATACTTCTTCCATTATTACTATCCCTATTACTCTTGTCTTTATCCTGATATTTATTATTATTTCGCTTATTACTATTATTATTATCGCTATAACTGTTATTATTATCCTTATTACTAGTATTATTAGCACTATAACTATTATGGTTATCCTTATTACTATTATTATTCGCACTATAACTATTATTATTATCCTTATTACTATTATTATTATCGCTATGACTGTTATTATTATACTTATTCTATTATTACTATCCCTATTACTCTTGTCTTTATCCTTATAACTATTATTGTTATGCTTATTACTATTATTATTAGCACTAAAGCTATTATTATTATCCTTATTACTATTATTATTATCGCTATGACTGTTATTATTATACTTATTCTATTATTACTATCCCTATTACTCTTGTCTCTATCCTTATAACTATTATTATTATCCTCATTACTATTATTATTATCGCTATGACTGTTATTATTATCCTTATTCTATTATTACTATCCCTATTACTCTTGTCTTTATCCTTATAACTATTATTATTATCCGTATTACTATTATTATTATCGCTATAACTATTATTATTATCCTTATTACTATTATTATTATCGCAATGACTGTTATTATTATTCTGATTCTATTATTACTATCCCTATTACTCTTGTCTCTATCCTTATAACTATTATTATTATCCTCATTACTATTATTATTATCGCTATGACTGTTATTATTATCCTTATTCTATTATTACTATCCCTATTACTCTTGTCTTTATCCTTATAACTATTATTATTTCCCTTATTACTATTATTATTATCGTTATAACTGTTATTATTATCCTTATTACTAGTATTATTATCGCTATGACTGTTATTATTATACTTATTCTATTATTACTAGCCCTATTGCTCTTGTCTTTATCCTTATAACTATTATTATTTCCCTTATTACTATTATTATTATCATTATAACTGTAATATTATCCTTATTACTAGTATTATTATCTCTATAACTATTATTGTTATCCTCATTACTATTATTATTATCGCTATGACTGTTATTATTATCCTTATTCTATTATTACTATCCCTATTACTCTTGTCTCTATCCTTATAACTATTATTATTATGCTTATTACTATTATTGTTAGCACTATAACTATTATTATTATCCTTATTTCTATTATTATTATCGCTATGACTGTTATTATTATACTTATTCTATTATTACTATCCCTATTACTCTTGTCTTTATACTTATAACTATTATTGTTATGCTTATTACTATTATTATTAGCACTAAAACTATTGTTATTATCCTTATTACTATTATTATCGCTATGACTGTTATTATTATACTTATTCTATTATTACTATCCCTATTACTCTTGTCTCTATCCTTATAACTATTATTATTATCCTCATTACTATTATTATTATCGCTATGACTGTTATTATTATCCTTATTCTATTATTACTATCCCTATTACTCTTGTCTTTATCCTTATAACTATTATCATTTCCCTTATTACTATTATTATTATCGTTATAACTATTATTATTATCCTTATTTCTATTATTATTATCGCTATGGCTGTTATTATTATCCTTATTCTATTATTAGTATCCCTATTACTCTTGTCTTTATCCTGCTATTTATTATTAGTATCCCTATTACTCTTGTCTTTATCCTGCTATTTATTATTATTTCCCTTATTAATATTATTATTATCGCTATAACTGTTATTATTATCCTTATTACTAGTATTATTAGCACTATAACTATTATGTTTATCCTTATTACTATTATTATTCGCACTATAACTATTATTATTATCCTTATTACTATTATTATTATCGCTATGACTGTTATTATTATACTTATTCTATTATTACTATCCCTATTACTCTTGTCTTTATCCTCATAACTATTATTGTTATGCTTATTACTATTATTATTAGCACTAAAACTATTATTATTATCCTTATAACTATTATTATTATCCTTATAACTATTATTATTATCCTCATTACTGTTATTATTATCGCTATGACTGTTATTATTATCCTTATTCTATTATTACTATCCCTATTACTCTTGTCTCTATCCTTATAACTATTATTATTATGCTTATTACTATTATTGTTAGCACTATAACTGTTATTATTATCCTTATTACTAGTATTATTATCTCTATAACTATTATTGTTATCCTCATTACTATTATTATTATCGCTATGACTGTTATTATTATCCTTATTCTATTATTACTATCCCTATTACTCTTGTCTCTATCCTCATAAATTGATTATTATGCTTATTACTATTATTATTACCACTATAACTATTATTATTATCCTTATTTCTATTTTTATTATCGCAATGACTGTTATTATTATACTTCTTCCATTATTACTATCCCTATTACTCTTGTCTTTATCCTGATATTTATTATTATTTCGCTTATTACTATTATTATTATCGCTATAACTGTTATTATTATCCTTATTACTAGTATTATTAGCACTATAACTATTATGGTTATCCTTATTACTATTATTATTCGCACTATAACTATTATTATTATCCTTATTACTATTATTATTATCGCTATGACTGATATTATTATACTTATTCTATTATTACTATTACTATTACTCTTGTCTTTATCCTTATAACTATTATTGTTATGCTTATTACTATTATTATTAGCACTAAAGCAATTATTATTATCCTTATTACTATTATTATTATCGCTATGACTGTTATTATTATACTTATTCTATTATTACTATCCCTATTACTCTTGTCTCAATCCTTATAACTATTATTATTATCCTCATTACTATTATTATTATCGCTATGACTGTTATTATTATCCTTATTCTATTATTACTATCCCTATTACTCTTGTCTTTACCCTTATAACTATTATTATTTCCCTTATTACTAGTATTATTATCTCTATAACTATTATTGTTATCCTCATTACTATTATTATTATCGCTATGACTGTTATTATTATACTTATTCTATTATTACTATCCCTATTACTCTTGTCTTTATCCTTATAACCATTATTGTTATGCTTATGACTATTATTATTAGCACTAAAACTATTATTATTATCCTTATTACTATTATTATTATCGCTATGACTGTTATTATTATACTTATTCTATTATTACTATCCCTATTACTCTTGTCTCTATCCTTATAACTATTATTATTATCCTCATTACTATTATTATTATCGCTATGACTGTTATTATTATCCTTATTCTATTATTACTATCCATATTACTCTTGTCTTTATCCTTATAACTATTATTATTATCCTTATTACTATTATTATTATCGCAATAACTATTATTATTATCCTTATTACTATTATTATTATCGCAATGACTGTTATTATTATCCTTATTCTATTATTACTATCCCTATTACTCTTCTCTTTATCCTTATAACTATTATTATTATCCTTATAACTATTATTATTATCCTTATTACTATTATTATTATCGCAATAACTATTATTATTATCCTTACTACTATTATTATTATCGCTTTGACTGTTATTATTATCCTTATTCTATTATTACTATCCCTATTACTCTTCTCTTTATCCTTATAACTATTATTATTACCCTTATAACTATTATTATTATCCTTATTACTATTATTATTATCGCAATAACTATTATTATTATCCTTATTACTATTATTATTATCGCAATGACAGTTATTATTATCCTTATTCTATTATTACTATCCCTATTACTCTTCTCTTTATCCTTATAACTATTATTATTATCCTTATTACTATTATTATTATCGCTATAACTATTATTATTATCCTTACTACTATTATTATTATCGCTATGACTGTTATTATTATCCTTATTCTATTATTACTATTCCTATTACTCTTCTCTTTACCCTTATAACTATTATTATTATCCTTATTACTATTATTATTATCGCTATGACTGTTATTATTATACTTATTCTATTATTACTATCCCTATTACTCTTGTCTCTATCCTTATAACTATTATTATTATCCTCATTACTATTATTATTATCGCTATGACTGTTATTATTATCCTTATTCTATTATTACTATCCCTATTACTCTTGTCTTTATCCTTATAACTATTATTATTATCCTTATTACTATTATTATTATCGCAATAACTATTATTATTATCCTTATTACTATTATTATTGTCGCTATGACTGTTATTATTATCCTTATTCTATTATTACTATCCCTATTACTCTTGTCTTTATCCTTATAACTATTATTATTATCCTTATAACTATTATTATTATCCTTATTACTATTATTATTATCGCTATAACTATTATTATTATCCTTATTACTATTATTATAATCGCAATGACTGTTATTATTATTCTTATTCTATTATTACTATCCCTATTACTCTTCGCTTTATCCTTATAACTATTATTATTATCCTTATTACTATTATTATTATCGCTATAACTATTATTATTATCCTTACTACTATTATTATTATCGCTATGACTGTTATTATTATCCTTATTCTATTATTACTATCCCCATTACTCTTCTCTTTATCCTTATAACTATTATTATTATCCTTATAACTATTATTATTATCCTTATTACTATTATTATTATCGCTATGACTGTTATTATTATACTTATTCTATTATTACTATCCCTATTACTCTTCTCTTTATCCTTATAACTATTATTATTATGCTTATTACTATTATTGTTAGCACTATAACTGTTATTATTATCCTTATTTCTATTATTATTATCGCTATGACTGTTATTATTATACTTATTCTATTATTACTATCCCTATTACTATTGTCTTTATCCTTGTAACTATTATTGTTATGCTTATTACTATTATTATTAGCACTAAAACTATTATTATTATCCTTATTCTATTATTACTATCCCTAGTACTCTTGTCTCTATCCTTATAATTATTATTATTTCCCTTATTACAATTATTATTATCGCTATAACTATTATTATTATCCTTATTACTATTACTATTCGCACTATAACTATTATTATTATCCTTATTACTATTATTATTATTGCTATAACTGTTATTATTATCCTTATTACTATTATTAATAGCGCTATAGCTATTATTATTATTATCGCTATGACTGTTATTATTATGCTTATTCTACTATTACTATCCCTATTACTCTTGTCTCTATTCTTATAACTATTATTATTATGCTTATTACTGTTATTATTATCGCTATAACTATTATTATTATCCTTACTACTATTATTATTATCGCTATGACTGTTATTATTATCCTTATTCTATTATTACTATCCCTATTACTCTTGTCTTTATCCTTATAACTATTATTATTTCGCTTATTACTATTATTATTATCATAATAACTGTTATTATTATCCTTATTACTAGTATTATTATCTCTATAACTATTATTGTTATCCTCATTACTATTATTATTATCGCTATGACTGTTATTATTATCCTTATTCTATTATTACTATCCCTATTACTCTTGTCTCTATCCTTATAAATTTATTATTATGCTTATTACTATTATTATTACCACTATAACTATTATTATTATCCTTATTTCTATTATTATTATCGCAATGACTGTTATTATTATACTTCTTCCATTATTACTATCCCTATTACTCTTGTCTTTATCCTGATATTTATTATTATTTCGCTTATTACTATTATTATTATCGCTATAACTGTTATTATTATCCTTATTACTAGTATTATTAGCACTATAACTATTATGGTTATCCTTATTACTATTATTATTCGCACTATAACTATTATTATTATCCTTATTACTATTATTATTATCGCTATGACTGTTATTATTATACTTATTCTATTATTACTATCCCTATTACTCTTGTCTTTATCCTTATAACTATTATTGTTATGCTTATTACTATTATTATTAGCACTAAAGCTATTATTATTATCCTTATTACTATTATTATTATCGCTATGACTGTTATTATTATACTTATTCTATTATTACTATCCCTATTACTCTTGTCTCTATCCTTATAACTATTATTATTATCCTCATTACTATTATTATTATCGCTATGACTGTTATTATTATCCTTATTCTATTATTACTATCCCTATTACTCTTGTCTTTATCCTTATAACTATTATTATTATCCGTATTACTATTATTATTATCGCTATAACTATTATTATTATCCTTATTACTATTATTATTATCGCAATGACTGTTATTATTATTCTGATTCTATTATTACTATCCCTATTACTCTTCTCTTTATCCTTATAACTATTATTATTATCCTTATTACTATTATTATTATCGCTATGACTGTTATTATTATACTTATTCTTTTATTACTATCCCTATTACTCTTGTCTCTATCCTTATAACTATTATTATTATCCTCATTACTATTATTATTATCGCTATGACTGTTATTATTATCCTTATTCTATTATTACTATCCCTATTACTCTTGTCTTTATCCTTATAACTATTATTATTTCCCTTATTACTATTATTATTATCGTTATAACTGTTATTATTATCCTTATTACTAGTATTATTATCGCTATGACTGTTATTATTATACTTATTCTATTATTACTATCCCTATTACTCTTGTCTTTATGATTATAACCATTATTGTTATGCTTATTACTTTTATTATTAGCACTAAAACTATTATTATTATCCTTATTACTATTATTATTATCGCTATGACTGTTATTATTATACTTATTCTATTATTACTATCCCTATTACTCTTGTCTCTATCCTTATAACTATTATTATTATCCTCATTACTATTATTATTATCGCTATGACTGTTATTATTATCCTTATTCTATTATTACTATCCCTATTACTCTTGTCTTTATCCTTATAACTATTATTATTATGCTTATTACTATTATTGTTAGCACTATAACTGTTATTATTATCCTTATTTCTATTATTATTATCGCTATGACTGTTATTATTATACTTATTCTATTATTACTATCCCTATTACTATTGTCTTTATCCTTGTAACTATTATTGTTATGCTTATTACTATTATTATTAGCACTAAAACTATTATTATTATCCTTATTCTATTATTACTATCCCTATTACTCTTGTCTCTATCCTTATAATTATTATTATTTCCCTTATTACAATTATTATTATCGCTATAACTATTATTATTATCCTTATTACTATTACTATTCGCACTATAACTATTATTATTATCCTTATTACTATTATTATTATTGCTATAACTGTTATTATTATCCTTATTACTATTATTAATAGCGCTATAGCTATTATTATTATTATCGCTATGACTGTTATTATTATGCTTATTCTACTATTACTATCCCTATTACTCTTGTCTCTATTCTTATAACTATTATTATTATGCTTATTACTGTTATTATTATCGCTATAACTATTATTATTATCCTTACTACTATTATTATTATCGCTATGACTGTTATTATTATCCTTATTCTATTATTACTATCCCTATTACTCTTGTCTTTATCCTTATAACTATTATTATTTCGCTTATTACTATTATTATTATCATAATAACTGTTATTATTATCCTTATTACTAGTATTATTATCTCTATAACTATTATTGTTATCCTCATTACTATTATTATTATCGCTATGACTGTTATTATTATCCTTATTCTATTATTACTATCCCTATTACTCTTGTCTCTATCCTTATAAATTTATTATTATGCTTATTACTATTATTATTACCACTATAACTATTATTATTATCCTTATTTCTATTATTATTATCGCAATGACTGTTATTATTATACTTCTTCCATTATTACTATCCCTATTACTCTTGTCTTTATCCTGATATTTATTATTATTTCGCTTATTACTATTATTATTATCGCTATAACTGTTATTATTATCCTTATTACTAGTATTATTAGCACTATAACTATTATGGTTATCCTTATTACTATTATTATTCGCACTATAACTATTATTATTATCCTTATTACTATTATTATTATCGCTATGACTGTTATTATTATACTTATTCTATTATTACTATCCCTATTACTCTTGTCTTTATCCTTATAACTATTATTGTTATGCTTATTACTATTATTATTAGCACTAAAGCTATTATTATTATCCTTATTACTATTATTATTATCGCTATGACTGTTATTATTATACTTATTCTATTATTACTATCCCTATTACTCTTGTCTCTATCCTTATAACTATTATTATTATCCTCATTACTATTATTATTATCGCTATGACTGTTATTATTATCCTTATTCTATTATTACTATCCCTATTACTCTTGTCTTTATCCTTATAACTATTATTATTATCCGTATTACTATTATTATTATCGCTATAACTATTATTATTATCCTTATTACTATTATTATTATCGCAATGACTGTTATTATTATTCTGATTCTATTATTACTATCCCTATTACTCTTCTCTTTATCCTTATAACTATTATTATTATCCTTATTACTATTATTATTATCGCTATGACTGTTATTATTATACTTATTCTTTTATTACTATCCCTATTACTCTTGTCTCTATCCTTATAACTATTATTATTATCCTCATTACTATTATTATTATCGCTATGACTGTTATTATTATCCTTATTCTATTATTACTATCCCTATTACTCTTGTCTTTATCCTTATAACTATTATTATTTCCCTTATTACTATTATTATTATCGTTATAACTGTTATTATTATCCTTATTACTAGTATTATTATCGCTATGACTGTTATTATTATACTTATTCTATTATTACTATCCCTATTACTCTTGTCTTTATGATTATAACCATTATTGTTATGCTTATTACTATTATTATTAGCACTAAAACTATTATTATTATCCTTATTACTATTATTATTATCGCTATGACTGTTATTATTATACTTATTCTATTATTACTATCCCTATTACTCTTGTCTCTATCCTTATAACTATTATTATTATCCTCATTACTATTATTATTATCGCTATGACTGTTATTATTATCCTTATTCTATTATTACTATCCCTATTACTCTTGTCTTTATCCTTATAACTATTATTATTTCCCTTATTACTATTATTATTATCGTTATAACTGTTATTATTATCCTTATTACTAGTATTATTATCGCTATGACTGTTATTATTATACTTATTCTATTATTACTAGCCCTATTGCTCTTGTCTTTATCCTTATAACTATTATTATTTCCCTTATTACTATTATTATTATCATTATAACTGTAATATTATCCTTATTACTAGTATTATTATCTCTATAACTATTATTGTTATCCTCATTACTATTATTATTATCGCTATGACTGTTATTATTATCCTTATTCTATTATTACTATCCCTATTACTCTTGTCTCTATCCTTATAACTATTATTATTATGCTTATTACTATTATTGTTAGCACTATAACTATTATTATTATCCTTATTTCTATTATTATTATCGCTATGACTGTTATTATTATACTTATTCTATTATTACTATCCCTATTACTCTTGTCTTTATACTTATAACTATTATTGTTATGCTTATTACTATTATTATTAGCACTAAAACTATTGTTATTATCCTTATTACTATTATTATCGCTATGACTGTTATTATTATACTTATTCTATTATTACTATCCCTATTACTCTTGTCTCTATCCTTATAACTATTATTATTATCCTCATTACTATTATTATTATCGCTATGACTGTTATTATTATCCTTATTCTATTATTACTATCCCTATTACTCTTGTCTTTATCCTTATAACTATTATTATTTCCCTTATTACTATTATTATTATCGTTATAACTGTTATTATTATCATTATTACTAGTATTATTATCGCTATGACTGTTATTATTATACTTATTCTATTATTACTATCCCTATTACTCTTCTCTTTATCCTTATAACTATTATTATTATCCTTATTACTATTATTATTATCGCTATAACTATTATTATTATCCTTATTACTATTATTATTATCGCTATAACTATTATTATTATCCTTACTACTATTATTATTATCGCTATGACTGTTATTATTATCCTTATTCTATTATTACTATCCCCATTACTCTTCTCTTTATCCTTATAACTATTATTATTATCCTTATAACTATTATTATTATCCTCATTACTATTATTATTATCGCTATGACTGTTATTATTATCCTTATTTTATTATTACTATCCCTATTACTCTTGTCTCTATTCTTATAACTATTATTATTATGCTTATTACTATTATTATTATCGCTATAACTATTATTATTATCCTTACTACTATTATTATTATCGCTATGACTGTTATTATTTTCCTTATTCTATTATTACTATCCCTATTACTCTTCTCTTTATCCTTATAACTATTATTATTATCCTTATAACTATTATTATTATCCTTATAACTATTATTATTATCCTTATTACTATTATTATTATCGCTATGACTGTTATTATTATACTTATTCTATTATTACTATCCCTATTATTCTTGTCTTTATCCTTATAACTATTATTATTTCCCTTATAACTATTATTATTTCCCTTATTACTATTATTATTATCATTATAACTGTTATTATTATCAGTATTACTAGTATTATTATCTCTATAACTATTATTGTTATCCTCGTTACTATTATTATTATCGCTATGACTGTTATTATTATCCTTATTCTATTATTACTATCCCTATTACTCTTGTCTCAATCCTTATAATTATTATTATTTCCCTTATTGCAATTATTATTATCGCTATAACTATTATTATTATCCTTATTACTATTATTATTCGCACTATAACTATTATTATTATCCTTATTACTATTATTATTATTGCTATAACTGTTATTATTATCCTTATTACTATTATTAATAGCACTATAGCTATTATTATTATTATCGCTATGCCTGTTATTATTATGCTTATTCTACTATTACTATCCCTATTACTCTTGTCTCTATTCTTATAACTATTATTATTATGCTTATTACTATAATTATTATCGCTATAACTATTATTATTATCCTTACTACTATTATTATTATCGCTATGACTGTTATTATTATCCTTATTCTATTATTACTATCCCTATTACTCTTGTCTTTATCCTTATAACTATTATTATTTCCCTTATTACTATTATTATTATACTTATTCTATTATTACTATCCCTATTACTCTTGTCTTTATCCTTATAACTATTATTATTATCCTTATTACTATTATTATTATTCGCACTATAACTATTATTATTATCCTTATTACTATTATTATTATTGCTATAACTGTTATTATTATCCTTATTACTATTATTAATAGCACTATAGCTATTATTATTATTATCGCTATGACTGTTATTATTATGCTTATTCTACTATTACTATCCCTATTACTCTTGTCTTTATCCTTATAACTATTATTATTTCCCTTATTACTATTATTATTATCATTATAACTGTTATTATTATCCTTATTACTAGTATTATTATCGCTATGACTGTTATTATTATACTTATTCTATTATTACTATCCCTATTACTCTTCTCTTTATCCTTATAACTATTATTATTATCCTTATTACTATTATTATTATCGCTATAACTATTATTATTATCCTTATTACTATTATTATTATCGCTATAACTATTATTATTATCCTTACTACTGTTATTATTATCGCTATGACTGTTATTATTATCCTTATTCTATTATTACTATCCCCATTACTCTTCTCTTTATCCTTATAACTATTATTATTATCCTTATAACTATTATTATTATCCTTATTACTATTATTATTATCGCTATGACTGTTATTATTATACTTATTCTATTATTACTATCCATATTACTCTTCTCTTTATCCTTATAACTATTATTATTATCCTTATAACTATTATTATTATCCTCATTACTATTATTATTATCGCTATGACTGTTATTATTATCCTTATTCTATTATTACTATCCCTATTACTCTTGTCTCTATCCTTATAACTATTATTATTATGCTTATTACTATTATTATTATCGCTATAACTATTATTATTATCCTTATTACTATTATTATTATCGCAATGACTGTTATTATTATTCTTATTCTATTATTACTATCCCTATTACTCTTCTCTTTATCCTTATAACTATTATTATTATCCTTATTACTATTATTATTATCCTTACTACTATTATTATTATCGCTATGACTGTTATTATTATCCTTATTCTATTATTACTATCCCTATTACTCTTCTCTTTATCCTTATAACTATTATTATTATCCTTATAACTATTATTATTATCCTTATTACTATTATTATTATCGCTATGACTGTTATTATTATACTTATTCTATTATTACTATCCCTATTACTCTTGTCTTTATCCTTATAACTATTATTATTTCCCTTATTACTATTATTATTATCATTATAACTGTTATTATTATCCTTATTACTAGTATTATTATCTCTATAACTATTATTGTTATCCTCATTACTATTATTATTATCGCTATGACTGTTATTATTATCCTTATTCTATTATTACTATCCCTATTACTCTTGTCTCTATCCTTATAACTATTATTATTATGCTTATTACTATTATTGTTAGCACTATAACTATTATTATTATCCTTATTTCTATTATTATTATCGCTATGACTGTTATTATTATACTTATTCTATTATTACTATCCCTATTACACTTGTCTTTATCCTTATAACTATTATTGTTATGCTTATTACTATTATTATTAGCACTAAAACTATTATTATTATCCTTATTACTATTATTAATATCGCTATGACTGTTATTATTATACTTATTCTATTATTACTATCCCTATTACTCTTGTCTCTATCCTTATAACTATTATTATTATCCTTATTACTAGTATTATTATCGCTATGACTGTTATTATTATACTTATTCTATTATTACTATCCCTATTACTCTTCTCTTTATCCTTATAACTATTATTATTATCCTTATTACTATTATTATTATCGCTATAACTATTATTATTATCCTTATTACTATTATTATTATCGCTATAACTATTATTATTATCCTTACTACTATTATTATTATCGCTATGACTGTTATTATTATCCTTATTCTATTATTACTATCCCCATTACTCTTCTCTTTATCCTTATAACTATTATTATTATCCTTATAACTATTATTATTATCCTCATTACTATTATTATTATCGCTATGACTGTTATTATTATCCTTATTTTATTATTACTATCCCTATTACTCTTGTCTCTATTCTTATAACTATTATTATTATGCTTATTACTATTATTATTATCGCTATAACTATTATTATTATCCTTACTACTATTATTATTATCGCTATGACTGTTATTATTTTCCTTATTCTATTATTACTATCCCTATTACTCTTCTCTTTATCCTTATAACTATTATTATTATCCTTATAACTATTATTATTATCCTTATAACTATTATTATTATCCTTATTACTATTATTATTATCGCTATGACTGTTATTATTATACTTATTCTATTATTACTATCCCTATTATTCTTGTCTTTATCCTTATAACTATTATTATTTCCCTTATAACTATTATTATTTCCCTTATTACTATTATTATTATCATTATAACTGTTATTATTATCCTTATTACTAGTATTATTATCTCTATAACTATTATTGTTATCCTCGTTACTATTATTATTATCGCTATGACTGTTATTATTATCCTTATTCTATTATTACTATCCCTATTACTCTTGTCTCAATCCTTATAATTATTATTATTTCCCTTATTGCAATTATTATTATCGCTATAACTATTATTATTATCCTTATTACTATTATTATTCGCACTATAACTATTATTATTATCCTTATTACTATTATTATTATTGCTATAACTGTTATTATTATCCTTATTACTATTATTAATAGCACTATAGCTATTATTATTATTATCGCTATGCCTGTTATTATTATGCTTATTCTACTATTACTATCCCTATTACTCTTGTCTCTATTCTTATAACTATTATTATTATGCTTATTACTATAATTATTATCGCTATAACTATTATTATTATCCTTACTACTATTATTATTATCGCTATGACTGTTATTATTATCCTTATTCTATTATTACTATCCCTATTACTCTTGTCTTTATCCTTATAACTATTATTATTTCCCTTATTACTATTATTATTATACTTATTCTATTATTACTATCCCTATTACTCTTGTCTTTATCCTTATAACTATTATTATTATCCTTATTACTATTATTATTATTCGCACTATAACTATTATTATTATCCTTATTACTATTATTATTATTGCTATAACTGTTATTATTATCCTTATTACTATTATTAATAGCACTATAGCTATTATTATTATTATCGCTATGACTGTTATTATTATGCTTATTCTACTATTACTATCCCTATTACTCTTGTCTTTATCCTTATAACTATTATTATTTCCCTTATTACTATTATTATTATCATTATAACTGTTATTATTATCCTTATTACTAGTATTATTATCGCTATGACTGTTATTATTATACTTATTCTATTATTACTATCCCTATTACTCTTCTCTTTATCCTTATAACTATTATTATTATCCTTATTACTATTATTATTATCGCTATAACTATTATTATTATCCTTATTACTATTATTATTATCGCTATAACTATTATTATTATCCTTACTACTGTTATTATTATCGCTATGACTGTTATTATTATCCTTATTCTATTATTACTATCCCCATTACTCTTCTCTTTATCCTTATAACTATTATTATTATCCTTATAACTATTATTATTATCCTTATTACTATTATTATTATCGCTATGACTGTTATTATTATACTTATTCTATTATTACTATCCATATTACTCTTCTCTTTATCCTTATAACTATTATTATTATCCTTATAACTATTATTATTATCCTCATTACTATTATTATTATCGCTATGACTGTTATTATTATCCTTATTCTATTATTACTATCCCTATTACTCTTGTCTCTATCCTTATAACTATTATTATTATGCTTATTACTATTATTATTATCGCTATAACTATTATTATTATCCTTATTACTATTATTATTATCGCAATGACTGTTATTATTATTCTTATTCTATTATTACTATCCCTATTACTCTTCTCTTTATCCTTATAACTATTATTATTATCCTTATTACTATTATTATTATCCTTACTACTATTATTATTATCGCTATGACTGTTATTATTATCCTTATTCTATTATTACTATCCCTATTACTCTTCTCTTTATCCTTATAACTATTATTATTATCCTTATAACTATTATTATTATCCTTATTACTATTATTATTATCGCTATGACTGTTATTATTATACTTATTCTATTATTACTATCCCTATTACTCTTGTCTTTATCCTTATAACTATTATTATTTCCCTTATTACTATTATTATTATCATTATAACTGTTATTATTATCCTTATTACTAGTATTATTATCTCTATAACTATTATTGTTATCCTCATTACTATTATTATTATCGCTATGACTGTTATTATTATCCTTATTCTATTATTACTATCCCTATTACTCTTGTCTCTATCCTTATAACTATTATTATTATGCTTATTACTATTATTGTTAGCACTATAACTATTATTATTATCCTTATTTCTATTATTATTATCGCTATGACTGTTATTATTATACTTATTCTATTATTACTATCCCTATTACACTTGTCTTTATCCTTATAACTATTATTGTTATGCTTATTACTATTATTATTAGCACTAAAACTATTATTATTATCCTTATTACTATTATTAATATCGCTATGACTGTTATTATTATACTTATTCTATTATTACTATCCCTATTACTCTTGTCTCTATCCTTATAACTATTATTATTATCCTTATTACTAGTATTATTATCGCTATGACTGTTATTATTATACTTATTCTATTATTACTATCCCTATTACTCTTGTCTTTATCCTTATAACCATTATTGTTATGCTTATTACTATTATTATTAGCACTAAAACTATTATTATTATCCTTATTACTATTATTATTATCGCTATGACTGTTATTATTATACTTATTCTATTATTACTATCCCTATTACTCTTGTCTTTATCCTTATAACTATTATTGTTATGCTTATTACTATTATTATTAGCACTAAAGCTATTATTATTATCCTTATTACTATTATTATTATCGCTATGACTGTTATTATTATACTTATTCTATTATTACTATCCCTATTACTCTTGTCTCTATCCTTATAACTATTATTATTATCCTCATTACTATTATTATTATCGCTATGACTGTTATTATTATCCTTATTCTATTATTACTATCCCTATTACTCTTGTCTTTATCCTTATAACTATTATTATTATCCGTATTACTATTATTATTATCGCTATAACTATTATTATTATCCTTATTACTATTATTATTATCGCAATGACTGTTATTATTATTCTGATTCTATTATTACTATCCCTATTACTCTTCTCTTTATCCTTATAACTATTATTATTATCCTTATTACTATTATTATTATCGCTATGACTGTTATTATTATACTTATTCTTTTATTACTATCCCTATTACTCTTGTCTCTATCCTTATAACTATTATTATTATCCTCATTACTATTATTATTATCGCTATGACTGTTATTATTATCCTTATTCTATTATTACTATCCCTATTACTCTTGTCTTTATCCTTATAACTATTATTATTTCCCTTATTACTATTATTATTATCGTTATAACTGTTATTATTATCCTTATTACTAGTATTATTATCGCTATGACTGTTATTATTATACTTATTCTATTATTACTATCCCTATTACTCTTGTCTTTATGATTATAACCATTATTGTTATGCTTATTACTATTATTATTAGCACTAAAACTATTATTATTATCCTTATTACTATTATTATTATCGCTATGACTGTTATTATTATACTTATTCTATTATTACTATCCCTATTACTCTTGTCTCTATCCTTATAACTATTATTATTATCCTCATTACTATTATTATTATCGCTATGACTGTTATTATTATCCTTATTCTATTATTACTATCCCTATTACTCTTGTCTTTATCCTTATAACTATTATTATTTCCCTTATTACTATTATTATTATCGTTATAACTGTTATTATTATCCTTATTACTAGTATTATTATCGCTATGACTGTTATTATTATACTTATTCTATTATTACTAGCCCTATTGCTCTTGTCTTTATCCTTATAACTATTATTATTTCCCTTATTACTATTATTATTATCATTATAACTGTAATATTATCCTTATTACTAGTATTATTATCTCTATAACTATTATTGTTATCCTCATTACTATTATTATTATCGCTATGACTGTTATTATTATCCTTATTCTATTATTACTATCCCTATTACTCTTGTCTCTATCCTTATAACTATTATTATTATGCTTATTACTATTATTGTTAGCACTATAACTATTATTATTATCCTTATTTCTATTATTATTATCGCTATGACTGTTATTATTATACTTATTCTATTATTACTATCCCTATTACTCTTGTCTTTATACTTATAACTATTATTGTTATGCTTATTACTATTATTATTAGCACTAAAACTATTGTTATTATCCTTATTACTATTATTATCGCTATGACTGTTATTATTATACTTATTCTATTATTACTATCCCTATTACTCTTGTCTCTATCCTTATAACTATTATTATTATCCTCATTACTATTATTATTATCGCTATGACTGTTATTATTATCCTTATTCTATTATTACTATCCCTATTACTCTTGTCTTTATCCTTATAACTATTATTATTTCCCTTATTACTATTATTATTATCGTTATAACTGTTATTATTATCATTATTACTAGTATTATTATCGCTATGACTGTTATTATTATACTTATTCTATTATTACTATCCCTATTACTCTTCTCTTTATCCTTATAACTATTATTATTATCCTTATTACTATTATTATTATCGCTATAACTATTATTATTATCCTTATTACTATTATTATTATCGCTATAACTATTATTATTATCCTTACTACTATTATTATTATCGCTATGACTGTTATTATTATCCTTATTCTATTATTACTATCCCCATTACTCTTCTCTTTATCCTTATAACTATTATTATTATCCTTATAACTATTATTATTATCCTCATTACTATTATTATTATCGCTATGACTGTTATTATTATCCTTATTTTATTATTACTATCCCTATTACTCTTGTCTCTATTCTTATAACTATTATTATTATGCTTATTACTATTATTATTATCGCTATAACTATTATTATTATCCTTACTACTATTATTATTATCGCTATGACTGTTATTATTTTCCTTATTCTATTATTACTATCCCTATTACTCTTCTCTTTATCCTTATAACTATTATTATTATCCTTATAACTATTATTATTATCCTTATAACTATTATTATTATCCTTATTACTATTATTATTATCGCTATGACTGTTATTATTATACTTATTCTATTATTACTATCCCTATTATTCTTGTCTTTATCCTTATAACTATTATTATTTCCCTTATAACTATTATTATTTCCCTTATTACTATTATTATTATCATTATAACTGTTATTATTATCCTTATTACTAGTATTATTATCTCTATAACTATTATTGTTATCCTCGTTACTATTATTATTATCGCTATGACTGTTATTATTATCCTTATTCTATTATTACTATCCCTATTACTCTTGTCTCAATCCTTATAATTATTATTATTTCCCTTATTGCAATTATTATTATCGCTATAACTATTATTATTATCCTTATTACTATTATTATTCGCACTATAACTATTATTATTATCCTTATTACTATTATTATTATTGCTATAACTGTTATTATTATCCTTATTACTATTATTAATAGCACTATAGCTATTATTATTATTATCGCTATGCCTGTTATTATTATGCTTATTCTACTATTACTATCCCTATTACTCTTGTCTCTATTCTTATAACTATTATTATTATGCTTATTACTATAATTATTATCGCTATAACTATTATTATTATCCTTACTACTATTATTATTATCGCTATGACTGTTATTATTATCCTTATTCTATTATTACTATCCCTATTACTCTTGTCTTTATCCTTATAACTATTATTATTTCCCTTATTACTATTATTATTATACTTATTCTATTATTACTATCCCTATTACTCTTGTCTTTATCCTTATAACTATTATTATTATCCTTATTACTATTATTATTATTCGCACTATAACTATTATTATTATCCTTATTACTATTATTATTATTGCTATAACTGTTATTATTATCCTTATTACTATTATTAATAGCACTATAGCTATTATTATTATTATCGCTATGACTGTTATTATTATGCTTATTCTACTATTACTATCCCTATTACTCTTGTCTTTATCCTTATAACTATTATTATTTCCCTTATTACTATTATTATTATCATTATAACTGTTATTATTATCCTTATTACTAGTATTATTATCGCTATGACTGTTATTATTATACTTATTCTATTATTACTATCCCTATTACTCTTCTCTTTATCCTTATAACTATTATTATTATCCTTATTACTATTATTATTATCGCTATAACTATTATTATTATCCTTATTACTATTATTATTATCGCTATAACTATTATTATTATCCTTACTACTGTTATTATTATCGCTATGACTGTTATTATTATCCTTATTCTATTATTACTATCCCCATTACTCTTCTCTTTATCCTTATAACTATTATTATTATCCTTATAACTATTATTATTATCCTTATTACTATTATTATTATCGCTATGACTGTTATTATTATACTTATTCTATTATTACTATCCATATTACTCTTCTCTTTATCCTTATAACTATTATTATTATCCTTATAACTATTATTATTATCCTCATTACTATTATTATTATCGCTATGACTGTTATTATTATCCTTATTCTATTATTACTATCCCTATTACTCTTGTCTCTATCCTTATAACTATTATTATTATGCTTATTACTATTATTATTATCGCTATAACTATTATTATTATCCTTATTACTATTATTATTATCGCAATGACTGTTATTATTATTCTTATTCTATTATTACTATCCCTATTACTCTTCTCTTTATCCTTATAACTATTATTATTATCCTTATTACTATTATTATTATCCTTACTACTATTATTATTATCGCTATGACTGTTATTATTATCCTTATTCTATTATTACTATCCCTATTACTCTTCTCTTTATCCTTATAACTATTATTATTATCCTTATAACTATTATTATTATCCTTATTACTATTATTATTATCGCTATGACTGTTATTATTATACTTATTCTATTATTACTATCCCTATTACTCTTGTCTTTATCCTTATAACTATTATTATTTCCCTTATTACTATTATTATTATCATTATAACTGTTATTATTATCCTTATTACTAGTATTATTATCTCTATAACTATTATTGTTATCCTCATTACTATTATTATTATCGCTATGACTGTTATTATTATCCTTATTCTATTATTACTATCCCTATTACTCTTGTCTCTATCCTTATAACTATTATTATTATGCTTATTACTATTATTGTTAGCACTATAACTATTATTATTATCCTTATTTCTATTATTATTATCGCTATGACTGTTATTATTATACTTATTCTATTATTACTATCCCTATTACACTTGTCTTTATCCTTATAACTATTATTGTTATGCTTATTACTATTATTATTAGCACTAAAACTATTATTATTATCCTTATTACTATTATTAATATCGCTATGACTGTTATTATTATACTTATTCTATTATTACTATCCCTATTACTCTTGTCTCTATCCTTATAACTATTATTATTATCCTTATTACTAGTATTATTATCGCTATGACTGTTATTATTATACTTATTCTATTATTACTATCCCTATTACTCTTGTCTTTATCCTTATAACCATTATTGTTATGCTTATTACTATTATTATTAGCACTAAAACTATTATTATTATCCTTATTACTATTATTATTATCGCTATGACTGTTATTATTATACTTATTCTATTATTGCTATCCCTATTACTCTTGTCTCTATCCTTATAACTATTATTATTATCCTCATTACTATTATTATTATCGCTATGACTGTTATTATTATCCTTATTCTATTATTACTATCCCTATTACTCTTGTCTTTATCCTTATAACTATTATTATTATCCTTATTACTATTATTATTATCGCAATAACTATTATTATTATCCTTATTACTATTATTATTATCGCAATGACTGTTATTATTATCCTTATTCTATTATTACTATCCCTATTACTCTTCTCTTTATCCTTATAACTATTATTATTATCCTTATTACTATTATTATTATCGCTATAACTATTATTATTATCCTTACTACTATTATTATTATCGCTATGACTGTTATTATTATCCTTATTCTATTATTACTATCCCTATTACTCTTCTCTTTACCCTTATAACTATTATTATTATAATTATTACTATTATTATTATCGCTATGACTGTTATTATTATACTTATTCTATTATTACTATCCCTATTACTCTTGTCTCTATCCTTATAACTATTATTATTATCCTCATTACTATTATTATTATCGCTATGACTGTTATTGTTATCCTTATTCTATTATTACTATCCCTATTACTCTTGTCTTTATCCTTATAACTATTATTATTATCCTTATAACTATTATTATTATCCTTATTACTATTATTATTATCGCTATAACTATTATTATTATCCTTATTCCTATTATTATTATCGCAATGACTGTTATTATTATCCTTATTCTATTATTACTATCCCTATTACTCTTCTCTTTACCCTTATAACTATTATTATTATCCTTATTACTATTATTATTATCGCTATGACTGTTATTATTATACTTATTCTATTATTACTATCCCTATTACTCTTGTCTCTATCCTTATAACTATTATTATTATCCTCATTACTATTATTATTATCGCAATAACTATTATTATTATCCTCATTACTATTATTATTATCGCTATGACTGTTATTATTTTCCTTATTCTATTATTACTATCCCTATTACTCTTCTCTTTATCGTTATAACTATTATTATTATCCTTATAACTATTATTATTATCCTTATAACTATTATTATTATCCTTATTACTATTATTATTATCGCTATGACTGTTATTATTATACTTATTCTATTATTACTATCCCTATTATTCTTGTCTTTATCCTTATAACTATTATTATTTCCCTTATAACTATTATTATTTCCCTTATTACTATTATTATTATCATTATAACTGTTATTATTATCCTTATTACTAGTATTATTATCTCTATAACTATTATTCTTATCCTCATTACTATTATTATTATCGCTATGACTGTTATTATTATCCTTATTCTATTATTAGTATCCCTAATACTCTTCTCTTTATCCTTATAACTATTATTATTATCCTTATAACTATTATTATTATCCTTATTACTAGTATTATTATCTCTATAACTATTATTGTTATCCTCATTACTATTATTATTCGCACTATAACTATTATTATTATCCTTATTCCTATTATTATTATCGCTATGACTGTTATTATTATACTTATTCTATTATTACTATCCCTATTACTCTTGTCTTTATCCTTATAACTATTATTGTTATGCTTATTACTATTATTATTAGCACTAAATCTATTATTATTATCCTTATTCTATTATTACTATCCCTATTACTCTTGCCTTTATCCTTATAACTATTATTATTTCCCTTATTACTATTATTATTATCATTATAACTGTTATTATTATCCTTATTACTAGTATTATTATCTCTATAACTATTATTCTTATCCTCATTACTATTATTATTATCGCTATGACTGTTATTATTATCCTTATTCTATTATTACTATCCCTATTACTCTTGTCTCTATCCTTATAAATTTATTATTATGCTTATTACTATTATTATTACCACTATAACTATTATTATTATCCTTATTACTATTATTATTATCGCAATGACTGTTATTATTATCCTTATTCTATTATTACTATCCCTATTACTCTTCTCTTTATCCTTATAACTATTATTATTATCCTTATTACTATTATTATTATCGTTATAACTATTATTATTATCCTTACTACTATTATTATTATCGCTATGACTGTTATTATTATACTTATTCTATTATTACTATCCCTATTACTCTTGTCTTTATCCTTATAACTATTATTATTATCCTTATTACTATTATTATTATCGCTATAACTATTATTATTATCCTTATTACTATTATTATTATCGCTATAACTATTATTATTATCGCTATGACTGTTATTATTATACTTATTCTATTATTACTATCCCTATTACTCTTGTCTTTATCCTGATAATTATTATTATTTCCCTTATTACAATTATTATTATTGCTTTAACTATTATTATTATCCTTATTACTATTATTATTCGCACAATAACTATTATTATTATCCTCATTACTATTATTATTATCGCTATAACTATTATTATTATCCTTATTACTATTATTACTAGTACTATAACTATTATTATTATCCTTATTACTATTATTATTATCGCTATGACTGTTATTATTATGCTTATTCTACTATTACTATCCCTATTACTCTTGTCTCTATTCTTATAACTATTATGATTATGCTTATTACTATTATTATTATCGCTATAACTATTATTATTATCCTTACTACTATTATTATTATCGCAATGACTGTTATTATTATACTTCTCCTATTATTACTATTCCTATTACTCTTGTCTTTATCCTGATATTTATTATTATTTCCCTCATTACTATTATTATTATCGCTATAACTGTTATTATTATCATTATTACTAGTATTATTAGCACTATAACTATTATGTTTATCCTTATTACTATTATTATTCGCACTATAACTATTATTATTATCCTTATTACTATTATTATTATTGCTATAACTGTTATTATTATCCTTATTACTATTATTATTAGCACTATAGGTATTATTATTATTATCGCTATGACTGTTATTATTATCCTTATTCTATTATTACTAGCACTATAACTATTATTATTATCCTTATTACTATCATTATTATCGCTATGACTGTTATTATTATCCTTATTCTATTATTACTATCCCTATTACTCTTCTCTTTACCCTTATAACTATTATTATTATCCTTATTACTATTATTATTATCGCTATGACTGTTATTATTATACTTATTCTATTATTACTATCCCTATTACTCTTGCCTCTATCCTTATAACTATTATTATTATCCTCATTACTATTATTATTATCGCTATGACTGTTATTATTATCCTTATTCTATTATTACTATCCCTATTACTCTTGTCTTTATCCTTATAACTATTATTATTATCCTTATTACTATTATTATTATCGCAATAACTATTATTATTATCCGTATTACTATTATTATTATCGCAATGACTGTTATTATTATCCTTATTCTATTATTACTATCCCTATTACTCTTCTCTTTATCCTTATAACTATTATTTTTATCCTTATTACTATTATTATTATCGCTATAACTATTATTATTATCCTTACTACTATTATTATTATCGCTATGACTGTTATTATTATCCTTATTCTATTATTACTATCCCTATTACTCTTCTCTTTATCCTTATAACTATTATTATCATCCTTATAACTATTATTATTATCCTTATTACTATTATTATTATCGCAATAACTATTATTATTATCCTTACTACTATTATTATTATCGCTATGACTGTTATTATTATCCTTATTCTATTATTACTATCCCTATTACTCTTCTCTTTATCCTTATAACAATTATTATTATCCTTATAACTATTATTATTATCCTTATTACTATTATTATTATCGCAATAACTATTATTATTATCCTTATTACTATTATTATTATCGCAATGACTGTTATTATTATCCTTATTCTATTATTACTATCCCTATTACTCTTCTCTTTATCCTTATAACTATTATTATTATCCTTATTACTATTATTATTATCATTATAACTGTTATTATTATCCTTATTACCAGTATTATTATCGCTATGACTGTTATTATTATACTTATTCTATTATTACTATCCCTATTACTCTTGTCTTTATCCTTATAACCATTATTGGTATGCTTATTACTCTTATTATTAGCACTAAAACTATTATTATTATCCTTATTACTATTATTATTATCGCTATGACTGTTATTACTATACTTATTCTATTATTACTATCCCTATTACTCTTGTCTCTATCCTTATAACTATTATTATTATCCTCATTACTATTATTATTATCGCTATGACTGTTATTATTATACTTATTCTATTATTACTATCCCTATTACTCTTGTCTCTATCCTTATAACTATTATTATTATCCTC